>JAVSBS010026735.1:0-29974 GCA_033124195.1 Coracias cyanogaster | reverse complement strand
GTTTGCAAAGATGAGAGTTGAGCTCATAGGTCTTCTTGCAGAGCCTCCTCTGGGAACACTTCTTCAGCTCAGAGGAGGGGCCAGGGTTTCTTGGTACTCATCAAGCCTGGAGACCTCCCCTGTATGGTAAAAGGTATATGGAGAAGCAAGAGTGGGAACTGTGGGTAGACTAAGCCAGCTCCCCAGCCCTGGCAGTACAAGGCTGCTGCCATCTCATGGCTGGCTCTGGCCATGCAACGGCTACAGGACACTTTCCACCTGGAAAATTTTGCATTGAGATAAAATGTTTCCTGGAAGTAAGCTTCAGGGGTTAAACAGCAGTGCCAGCGGTTAGACCCCCCGGGGCCGGGGCACTTGGGTATCACAGCTTTGCTGTTCACAGGAAGTCTCCTGCTTACCTTTTGCGCTATCTGCTCACCCCTGTTTGGGATGGCTCCACTGCAAGCCTTAGTAACCCCTTTTCTGGCAGGCCATCACTTCCTTGTGCTCTATAACCTAAGGATACAGGAGACATCCCTTTTGCTGTTGAGAGGCCCTGGATTTGCTGGGCACATGTAGCAGTCAATGCATGTGGCCATCCTGCGTGGCCTTCACAAGTCTGGTGCTGGAAAGGGAGAAGATCTGCAGGGAAACAGAGACATGTTAGGATCAGGTGGGATGGATGTGGGCTCCAGTACTGTTTCTTTTGGCTTCTTTCACTGAGTTGTGGTGCTGGTGCAAGGACTTGCACTGTGAATAAAGTACAAATAGAGGAGAGCCACGTAGTCACTGTTTCTCCCTCTTTCAGCCTCTCTACAGAGCTCAGCAGCATGCACAGACCTTGCAAGAAGCGTGTGAGCAGCCACATCTTGCTCATGGATCCACATAATCATCTTGAAGACACTTGCCCCAAGCAGGAGAAAGGCAGGAGAACAGTGTCCCAAAGAGACCCACCAGAAGAAGAACTTCTTTTGACAGCTCACCAGAAACCAGCCTGAAGCAGCAGAGCTCTTGTAGGTAGTGTCTTGCAGACAATTACTGGAGGATCCCTCCTCCTTCCTTCTGTCTAACCCTGGGAATAGTCTCCAACTTCCCCTTCTTCCTCCTGGGATACTCCAGGTTCTGCAGTGGCACAATTCACCGGGAAACACGGGAACAGGAGTTCCAGAGAAAGAACAGACTGCCAGTCCATTTGGTATTTCTGTGGTGTTTGCTGGTTACTGCCAGGATTTTCTTTATGTGGTACATATTGCGGCTCACATTGCGGAAACTAAAGGGAAATATTTAAATAAGGGAGTCCCCTTGAGAAGACTCCAGGCAATGGGGAGATGACTGCTTGGTGACCTGTGCAGCCTTTAGAAAAACGCATCTTAAGTACAATTTATTCCTGAATATTTTTTTTTGTAACGGAAATTATTCCATAGCCTCATTTTTTATACATAGTCCCCAGTACATTTGGGAAATTTACCAAAACATTCTAAAGATAGCACTATGGTTTCCCGCATCACTGCTAAAAATCAAAGCATTCATGTGCAGAAAAAAGAGAAATTTCTTTCTGTATAAGCATTTTCCTTCTGTTGCCTGAATTCAGTCTCTTGGTAATCAGCAATTACAGAAAAGAACTGTAACAATTAAATGGGAGCTTGCACTTAGAGAAAATCATGCTATTTATTGCATGAGTTGTTCAGATGGAGAAAGCTGTTTGGAAACCTATTGGTAAATTTTTTTAAAAAAAGCTATTTCAGAAAGCTGAAATGGTATTTGTAGAGAATCTAAGAGTCAAGAGAAGAACATGATCCATTTGGAACAGATTTGATCTTCTCAGAAACAGGAAAGAGTAAAAATGGGGATTTAAGGATCTTTTCCTCCATTAAAAAGTGTTACTTTTTTCAACTGATATTTCATAAAATCATCTTAAGAATTATAAGATATTTTGGAAAGTAATATTTGGGTTTCTACGGCACTGTTTACTTGGGAAACCTCCAGTAAGTGACCCTTCAGTCACCGATACCACATGGTCTCCAGACTATGACTGTTTAGACTTTACAAACCGAAAGACCAAGGCAGAGACTGTGAAATGAAAAATGACAGTCGTCTCCACAATCCGGGGCTCCAGCTCCCATTTCCTCAACCCACTGCTTTGCTTGCAGGGGTGGGGTTAAACACCCAGTTCCCAGGACACGAGGACGTAAAGAAAGAACCCAGCAAGCCACAGAGCTCTCTCACACCACAGAAGTTTTCTTCCTTTTCCATCCCCCTGTCTGGTTGGAACTTCAGCCAGCCTCCTGCTCAGGAGTCCCCCCGATGTGCCTACACTGCAACCAGGCAGGTGATTTTTGAAGCCTCCCATGGCAGCCGGGCTCCAGGAGGATGCAGCCGGCTCAGCCCCGCTCCATGGGGATAGGAACACTAGTCCTGGCTGCAGGGGACCCAGGCCGAATGCCAGAAGGGAGTGATGACGCTCCCACGCCTGCGGGTCGGATGCTGCCCAGCAACGGGAGCGCAGGTTTCCATGGCAGCGCAAACAGCAGACCGCTGACAGCCCAGAGCTGAGCTGCACCACGGCCACGTTCAGACCCAGCCACGGCCCCCCCACTGCTGTAAGGGACCGGAGAAGCTCTCTTCTGGGTGAGAAACAGAAAAATAAAGGGGTGAGGGCAATCACAGCAATTTCTTTTCTGTTTTCGACATCAGGGACAGTGTCTCGCTCAGACAAGTGGGGATGCGGGCGTGTGTCACCGGGAAATCACAGCACCCCCCCTCTCCTCCTCTGTGTATGTATTGGGAAATGGGCACATCTGTCCCTGAAAGGGTTGCTCTATAGCTCAAAACTTGGAGTGGTTTCCCAGCAAGCATAACAAGTCTTCTCTGCAAGTGATGGTATCATTTAAATAATTTGATTTAATGATAAACCATGCGCTCATCGAGTGCTCTGGGAACATGGTGGATGGATTTTATTGTATTATTATCTTTTAGAACTGTTTGCGTGTTTACTTTGGCATATTTTTTTCTGCACTGCAGCTCAATGCTAGGGAAAAGCACTGAATAAATGTTTTGGTAAATTAAAACCATGAATGCCTTATCTATTAATTCACATACTACTGGCCATTGGTATGTAGCTACTGAAACATAAAAATGTCAGAGGCAGTGAAATATATGCCAAAAGATTCTAGCAACAAAGGAGTTATTTGCATTATTAAGCTTAATAAGTATAATTAGCACAACCAGCACTTCCATAGCTTTTGGCATTATTTCCAAAATGATGTGCAAACAATCTATTAAAAAAAAAAAAACACAACAACCTCAAACAAAAACTGTTGAAAAAATGAATATTTAAGTTAATCTTAGAAACAGATTCCTATACTTTGTAAAGTTATATTATAAAGCATTTTCTATCTCAGAGGGTTGCACTGACAATTATTTTTCCATATGCCAGTATCCTCTGTCTAGTCCTGCTTTTCAGTCCCATTCCCTGTGGGAGGAATTTAAATCAACCACACAAATAAGAATATTTTTATGAGAAATGTTTTAGATTACAGAAGTCAAGGTCTGCGCTGAGAGGGCTGAACATCCAGGTGTTTGCTGCAACTGCTCTGCACATTTCACAAAGTGCCTTCAACTGAACACTGCAGGTGTTTGTCTGCCTTCCTACCCCTGCCCTGATGGGATTTCCTCCAAAACTCACATCAGCAGCAGGGCTTTGAGGAAAATATCCCATTAAGTTATGCAAAGTTCAGAGACATGAAATCTAAGCAACCAGTCAAGGAGGCTTTTGGAATAGGTACTTCAAGAATTGGAAAAGGAGAGAGAAAACATTTGAGATGTATTCAAATAGCCTAAATTCTACCCCAGCCTCTGTGTCTCATCAACAGTGAAAGTTTGACACCTCCAAAGAATAAGACACTAATTGGGCAGCTGCAGAAACACAGCCAGTAGGAAACACAAAGCACCAAGGACATACATGGAAATGAGGGCAGATCAGTTTGGCTCAAAATACATAAAAACTGGAGGCTGTTCAGAGCAAAAAATGATGCTCTAAAATAGCCTTAAAACTCATGCAAGCGGAAGAGAATGTTTCTGCAGTGTCTAATACCAGTGCAGATCAGGAATGGTCCCAGTAGCAGAACTGCATCAATTGAACCCCTACCTCACTGGACCCAGCCTGCTGCCTTTGTTGATTAACGGATAACTTTAACAATGGTTTATCTGTTCTTTGTAAGTGAGATCATTACAATTATGCCTTTTCCACTAGGACCCATAGGAAAAGCTGCACAAAGAGACTGGATTCAGAGAAAAAAAAACCAAAACCAACCAAACAAACAACAAACCAACCAAACCAACCTTCAGCATTTTGCCAGCCTAAAATTCGACACGACAGAGCTCCCTATAGCATGTCTGTGCTGTCCGACACTCATTCTGCCTTATCACAAGGAACCCACAGGGCTGAAGCAATTACTGGTAAGAGCTTTAGGGAGTAAAAATGTTGCTTGTGAACCAGTGATAGGAAAATGAAAAAGTATGGATGTGGATCAGAACAGGAGATGCTGGTGGAAAAAAAAGGCAAGGGACTTGGGTTGCTTGTTATTTCCAAATTGTTTTGCCCTTGCTTTCCCATCTCTGTGTGTGTGCATGTGTAAGGAGGACTGTTTTACACAGCTTTCCCATAAGCCAGGGATGAACATCTCCTTTTAGGGGCCAGAACACAAATATTGTCCAGTTTACTGAAGCTGTTTGTTAATTACTATAGACACAAAAGTCTCAGTGGTTAAGATCCAGAAAGTCCCCAGGCCCATCACTGCTGTAAAACCTACCGCATCAGTTACTGGCAGGTCCCAACTGATTTATGTTTTTCGTTGGGCCAGGGTCAAAGATGCCATCTCCACATACAGAGCCAACATCTAAGAGTCTTTCTTCCAAGCCTAGAATGGAAACCCAGCTTGTGCTCTCAGTTAAGGTCATGATGCTCTGGCAGCTTTTCGTTGTTAGGTCAGAGGAGAGGCTTGTATTCAGACTCTTCCACCCATTATCAGATGAGTTGGGTAAAATAGCTCCAGACTTACAAAAATCCCTGGTTGACATCCTGAGCTGATCAGTAGATACGGTCAAGTGACATAAGCAATACCAAGGTCTCAGTTACATCACTGGCTTCTTACAAGCCCTATCCAACTCCCCGCTCTTGATTTGGCATTGTTAGACATCTGCAGCTGTAAGCGCAGATATGATGCAGGAGATCAGAGTTCCTTTGCACTGGGTCTTGATACTCTGCCTCACATTTTCTACATCCTCATCCATTTTTGCAGAAAGCCCAGAAGAGGATGAAGAAAACCCAGAGAGAAATCCATTTACGATTCCTCCAGACATGGATATTTTCTCAATAAGGGACAAGGAAATAAAAAAGGCTAAGGCGGTATGTATACACGCTTTAGGACAATGCATATACAAGCTGTTCTCAATGGCAAGCAATCAACCAATATAATACCAAAGTGTAATGCATGAGAGAAATAATAGCTGCCAAATTCAGCTGAGATTCCCCTAAATCAGCTTCAAGTCCACTGAAGTCCATGATGAGAGATTAACTTTACCACAGGCACGTCTAAGTAGAGGCTTGCTGGTTGCTTCTGCAAAATCTGGATATTGTCACTTTGTTTACTTACTTCAAGGCAAATTTACCTGTTCCTGGAGAAGATACCTGCCAGTGCTGTTAGCATTAATTTCTACATAAAGCTTTGGTACAAAATCTCTTGCTTTCCACTTCAACAGGCTTGGCTTTCTGCTTGGGAAGCTGTATTCCAATGTTTTATGTGACCTTCTTTTGAACTGCCAGTGAAGAAGGATGATACGGGTTTCGTGCTTTAGCTTTCTCTCCATACAACAGGGAATTGCAATCCACCAGACCAGAGAGCTGGGTTTCAGGAATGTCTCTTTATTTCCTATTTCTGCAGCAGAACTTCTTAGGGCATGCATTCCCAGAATGAGTGGGAAGTCATAGAGAGAATGTTGCATCCCTGAGAGGTCTTATTGTTGCACATGGTTGCAGAAGCCAGGCAGTAGTGTGGAAGCAAGAGGTCTTTGCTTCCAAATCACAAAGAAAGGTCTCCAAATAAGCTTAAGCTAGCTTCCTCACCTCACACTGATGACTGATAAAGTCTGGTTTTCACTTGGATTGAAAGTCACCATGTAAGTATGGAGAAGTGTTTAGGAAGAACATGCATGAAGGATGTCTGCTGAGTGATGTCCTCAGCCTAACCCATGCCTGAACTGTGCAGACAGCAATGAACTGCACTTCAGCCCATGTGAAAGCACTGACCATGAACCACCTTTTACCTTCCAGAAAGCTCTGGAGTGGGTTTGAATAGATCCTTTCAATCTGAACCTAAAGGTTCACATGCCTTTGTGAAAGATGGACTGAGGCGGTATTGAACGTGGGCTGTCCTGGTGTTTCCTTTTACTAGGGGACTTGAAGTATTAACCTCTGAAAATTCCTGTTCTCTCCCAGGAATAATCCAGGAAAGAAAAATGAGGACACTGAGTAGGTACAAAGTGGCACAGCTGGTAGCTGGATGCAGAATTCAAGTCAACAAAGTAATGAGAACAAATGCTAAGAAATGAAGTGCTTTGGTTGCGTCCAGAGAGAATATCATTGGGATTATTTAGATAAACCAGGCAAACATGTACCAGCAGGGTATCAGTGGCCTGCAAATTTCTGACTGTGAATAACCACTCATGTCTTTACAAACCACAGCAAACAAAGCACATCATCCAACTGTCCGTATAACTGACTTCTCATAGGAACGTGAAAGGATGAAGACTATGAAAATCCATGAGAAAATGACTTACTCCACTAAAGCAAAAGCAAAGCAAAAATGGATCAGGAAAGCCCTGCAAAAGGAGGAAGAACAGGAGGCCAGAAAACAGGCAACAAATGAAGAGACACCGAAAATGCTTCAGGAGAGTCTTTCATGGAAGGCAGCCATTAAAAATGGTAGGGAACAGTTACTATCTTTGGAGTGGTGCTGCTCAGCTGAGTAACAGCCTAAAGCAAAAATCAGAGAGGGGATGGGAGTAGCAGTTAGCTCCACCTGACTTCGGTGAGCTCTTGCAGACACAATAGTCACACGCTGATCTTGCCAACCTGTGTGGCTGGGCCATCTCCATCTCATGCATTTACATATGGAGCACATGTCACCCCTACTGCAGTAGCCTAGGTTCCACTATCCCCTGTGGCCTTCACAGTAGCTGGGAGTTTGCGGGACCTTGTGTCATGGAGACATTTCTACTAAGCTGTCCTAAAGTTGGATTTCAGTGGATGTGGGCCTAGGTTTTCTGCCTCTGACGTGAGAAGTACCCTCACTATTAATACCTAGAGGACACTGACCTTTGTAAAGACCAGATTCTCCACTCTATTCTACCTGGTTTCGCTCCATGAAAGCCCATATGAAACTGATCCCAAACAAGGTCAAAACTATAATAAAATAATCGGTATTGCTGGCTCCAACACCAACCACAGCCATGCCTATGGCAGCCTACACATTGACTGCATTTTGCCTTGGCCATATTTCCCCTCTAGTCTAATCAACTTTATATCCTAATTTCAGATTACCCATTAAAAAAGGAGACCTTCCGTGACTACATAAATAACAGAAGAGAGATATTTTTACTTGAGGTACTTGGCTTTAAGAAAGTTACTTTCTATTCATTTAATTACTCTTCTCTGTGTTGCTTTGTTTTGTTAGGCTTTTTTGTCCCTGAGATCCATTGTCTAGAGAGCATACCAAGAAGGAACACATCAGACCTCATGAACCGATTGTCCAAGTCCTGTGTTAAAGACACTCATTATCTATAGCCCAGCAATCCCTAACCAAGAAAGAAAGGAACATAGGTCATTTGCACCATCCAGTAGCAGCCACGCAACTATTCCATTTGTCAGATGCTTAGAAATACTGACCCTTTGACTCCTGCTGTCCTAATTAGAGCTGGGAGCCATTCTGAACTCAAAATAAGGGAGCCGTGCTGGAGTATCTCCATTCTTCACCTCTATTATTGTGCTGTAAGAATCAATCTTTGTCAGCCAGGAGTTAAGGCAGTGTTGGGACTCTGGGATTCTGTCCTTAATTTCACTGTGTATTTTCTACATTATTTCTGAAGTAGCTCGTGGCCTCTGTGCACCTCGTTTGCACTAAGATACCTTGCTTTGAAACCCTTATGCTCTCTGCCAACAACTATAAGGTAATAAGGTAACCAAGAACAAAGCTAAACCAATATATCTCTAAGATCAACCAGCTGATGTGACTGTGTGGCCTTCTGGGTTCATTTCAGTATGCCATGGCAGTAAAGCGAGATGAGATTCAAAGGATGGAGAACATAGTAAAGAATGAGGAAAGAAAACTGGAAAAGGCTGAATACGACCTGGAGAAGGATGCTGCCATGCTTGATGAGTTCCTGAAGGAGAACCAGAAATACTCTCTTCAAGCCCTGAAAATGTAATGGAAGTTGAGCTCTTATGCTCTCTTGCGCTCTTTAGCACTGGGCACAGGAAGCATTTTGCTTGACCTCCCTGCAGGTTTTTGGCTAGCAAATGCCTGAGTTTGCCCAGAGTCACAGTCCAGGTGGCACTTTCTTCCCACACACACTCAATGAAAACAAGGAAGGAGACCAATAGCTGGGGAAACCCCTTGTTGCAAAAGCCCTTGATTTGGCGGCAGCAAGGAACCTGTTCTTGACATTCTTCTCAATACCCTTATGAGATGGAGATGCTTCTGCCCAACCCCTCGCAGCAGGAACAGTCCCCTAACTGAAGCAGGTTGAGCACTTTGGCCCATTACAGGCATTACAAGGGCAGAGCAGCAACTGATGCTCAGCAGCAGCCAAATTACAGAGGCCGTAACCTGGAAGCCTCCCTGGGACCCCATACTCTCTTTGCCAAGACAAGCAGGGTCTTCAGACATGAGCCAAGCATCACCTGGGATATATCTACAAGAGAGATTCCTAGCACTCCCCCCACATCTTTCTGTTTCATATGCACCTCAATTCACTACCCACTTACTGCTAAATTGTTTTATGGCTTTTGCTTATGCATTCTTCCCTAGTGCCAGAAAAGAAACTGCAGAAAAGACCAAGAAAATAAGCGAGATCCAGGCGATCAATTCTGAAATAGAGAACCTCCAAAGGTAACGGTTGCACATTATTCCTGCCTAGCCTTTAACAGCCCCTCCAGCGCTGTACCCTCACAGCCCTCGGGCAAAAAGGGAATTAGGGAAAAAGAGGTCTAAGAATGTTCAATTTTAAGAGTAAAAATGTTTCAGCTTTTGTTTTCCAGATGCTGGCTTTGTTTTAAAAACAACTCAATTAGTTTTGTAAAAAGTATAAATAATCCAAAATCAAATTAAATGCCTAGTCTCAGATTGAAAAACAAACAAAACTAAATAATGCATTTTAATGGTCACCTGGAGAAAGACAAAAGGAAAATAATTGTAATTCCCAGTATGAGCTGAGCTGGCAGAATTTCTCATTCATTTTTTAGTAAAATTAGCAAGCTCAGCTCCATAGCAAGGGTTTGGCCACATAGAAGTGACCGGACGGCTTCCACATGAGAAACCACAGAGAGCACCCAGGACAGGTTCCCATTTCTCTTTGCATGTCCATGAAGACATGCGTCCTCTTGTCCCTTCTCTGGGTGAAGCTGAATACCAATAATTAGAAAGAACCTCTTTAAACAGGAGCTTTTCTCCCTGCTAACAAACTTTGTCCACTTCTCTCAACCCAGTGATATATCCAGATTGAAGAATACTCTGCAGGAGTACAAGATGTACAGGGACTTCCTCTATCAACTGTCTCCACAAGAGTGGCAAGAGAAACATGGAAAAAAGCAGTCAAAAGAAAATTATTTGAAAACAGCATCCAAAGCTAATGAAGAAAGTGCCTCAACTCCCATCACTGCAGAGCAGAGTGAGTGGCAGGGAAGAGCTGCCCACTTCTCACGGGGACAGCCCCACACTCTAAGTGTGCATCTCTCCTTGTCTCTAGACCAGGGTCTGACAGCCAGGACAGACACTGTCAGTCCTTACAGTACCAGTTATATAGATGTGCCAGGTTCCCTGCTGTCTTCAAAAAGGTTGTTACATGCCATCAGGCCACAGCTCAAAACCATCCCGAAGCCTCTGTCAAGAAAACTGTAAGTACAAGACAATGCAAACAGACTTAAGTACCATAGAAAGCACTCAACTGACTGGGAGCCAGTACAGGAGAAGTCTGCTCCTCACCATCACTGTGAGCACTCTGAGATCTCAATCATATTGGAACAAATCAAATACTACAAGAAAGCCACCAGGTGTGCAAGTTAGGCATTGGAACAGCCTGCCCAGGGAAATGGTAGAGTCACCATCCCTGGAGGTGTTAAAAAAATGAGTAGATGTGGCACTTCAGAACATGGTCTAGGGGTCAGGGAGATGTTGGCTGAAGGCTGAACTTGATGATCCTGGAGGTCTTTTCCAACCTAAATGATTCTATAATCCTATGTACCTACTCCAACGGAGGCCCATACTCAAATCCCCTGCTGAGAGCCCTGCCCAAAGAATTTGGGCCTTGAGGTAACCCCAGGAGGAATCACAGACCTTGGGCATTTGTCCTGGAGCAAAGCTTCTCTGACCTTTTCGTGGCTGAGATACTGGTTCCCACTGTTGGTAATGCAAATAGCTGCCTGTTGTTTTGCCATTAATGAAGGTCCAAGATCATTGTAGATTCACGTTGCATTGACCATTTACTTTCAGTAAGAGCCTTCAGATAGTTTATGCTGGGATACAGGCAGAGTAACTACTGTAACATAGGCTGGCCCAGCATGAGAAGAAGGTGGCAAGTGGGAGTATGAGACAAGTATGATCAGCTCCAGCTTCTTGAGGTAAAGAATGCAATTGCCTGGAAAAGCAAAGCGTGAGTGGCTGGTGAGTCTCCTAAGGGCAAAACCTGTGACTATCAATAGAGCTTGAAGTAAGGAATTTGTTGCAGGGCCATTTCCTCTGCCTCAGGGCACTGCAGGTGCCAAGTTCTCCCAAGCAGGGCTGCTGTGTACCACCCCTCGTAAAGACACTGCAATTACGGGGCTGCTGCCACATGGCAGGAATGATACAGACAAGTGGGGCTGGCAGTAAGATGATGCAAAGGGAGCTTTTTCACCCCTCCATTGCACAGTGAAGGTGATGAGCAGGCTCTACAGCCAACATCAGTCAGGTACCTCTTGCCTTGCTCTTCCAGCTCTTACGCTGGTTCATCCCCAGGGCTGAGCAGGGCAGAAGGAGGCTGCACTGTTGGTTAATGGTAGTAGGCTCTACAGAGGAAGAACCACGCAACAACTTCTCCCAGGGCAAGTAAAAACTGCAGATGACAACACGGTGGCTACACCATGCTGTTTAGGAGCAGTACCACATCCCACACAGAGCACAACGCTTTCTTTACACTCGCTGTGCTGCTGCCTGAGGCTTTTTAATAAGCCTCTTCTGCATTCTCATGGCCCAAGAGCCAAAGCCTCCCATCAAGTTCAAAGGCATTTGGATCAACACCCTCAGTTCAGGTTCATCTCAATCCTGCTGGCCAGCAGAGCCCAAAGCAGCTCAAAAGGCTGCTTGCTTGTGGAGGTACATAGCTCTTGTGCCACATGTCTATGTGACCCCTCGTTCCTGTGACCCCCAGAATAGCCCACAGCCACAGAGGGCCAAACCTGTGAATCTGCAAAGAAAGGACTGTTCAGGAGCAAGCAGCAAACAAAAGTGTTCATAATTCACTAACAAGGTCTCCTTTGAGCTATCAGTTCTCTCTGATAAAGAAAATGGTTTTTCAGAAGTTCACAGGAAGATGCAGAGAGTGAAACCAGCTTGGATGAAGATGAGGTCAGAAGTCTTGTCTTGAAATATTTACACTTTCTCTTTGTTCCGTGTCATTTATTGATGTTACTAATCTCCCTCACCTTCTAACTATTCATTATGGTATTGAGGAGTTACTGTAATCACCAATTATACGTTTATACATTCATAGACGTTCATGTTTTAGCAACACATATTATAAACATCTTGGTTTAACTTCCCTCCTCCACTTTCCAAAAACCTACCATCATTTCAAAGCTTGCCATCCTTCTATAAGATCATCATATAATGGGAGATTTTGAAATTAGTGAAGTTATTGGTTTATGTCTGAAATGGAAGTTCTCCCACTCACAGATGTTTACACCGCTTTTTACTCCCCAAATGCAACTTGGTGGGGGGGTGAGCTACTGAAGCAGCGTACACATGGGGCAGGAATGTGGGAGGCATTAGTATGTGGACAGTCACAGACCACTCTACACAGGAGAGCATTTGAACACCCAGGGCTGGTGCAGACCAACCTCCAGGTAGTTCAGTGGAAAAGAAGCTAAAGGAGGACAAAAACTCATTGCCTGTTTTCCATTCCAGGAGCCTGAGCTGTATTTTACTGATCCCCAACAACTGCTGTCTATTTTCACGGAGACGGAGGACAACATCTTGTCCTTCATCCAGAATCATCAGGAGATCGAGAAAAGTGTGGACAACGTCATCAATACACATGAAAGCCTGTAAGCGTGACCCTGCAATTGGTGGGAAGGGATCCCTGTACCTCAGCTTTCAAACATAAGTGACCCTCTCTTCCTCCCGCTAGAACCTCACCATCAGGCTGCATGCTGCAGACCACACAACAGAGAGTCTCTCATACCTTAAAGCCCAGCTGCAGCCCATTCAACTCACCATCTTGTGAGCTCCTAAGTGTCCCATCTACATAATTTAGGAGATAGGATTTGAGCTTAGGACTAGTTCCTGAGTCCTCAAGGCACAGGCTGGGGAACAGATGCATTTTGCATCCTGGAGTGGACATAAGACAGAAGTATTGTGTAATTCTTGTAGAGAAAGATCAGAGGAAGAACCATGGCATGTCCTGGAGTGATCCAGACCAGCACCTATTCCAGCTCAATGCAAACTCTTCCAAGAAGAAGCCAGCAGGGAACACAAGTGTAATTGCAATATAGTGTTTCAATGGCAGGTAGACACTCATATTTGCATTTAAAGTGTAGCTTATCCTCTTGTGAACACTTTTAAGGTAACCTGCTTCCCCCACTGACTTATTAAAAAATCTTGGATGTTTAGCTATACTACTTCTCCCTCTCCCACACCAGCACAGTAACTGTTATTCCAGAAAAAACACAAGTTCCCTCTGCTCTCAGAGCTGTGGGTGCAAGTTCCCCAGAAACGGCGTGAAGTGTTACCTCCATCTGCCGGCAGCAGGAGGGACAGGTCCAGGCTGGAAAGCAGGAGTCCTGTGTTTCAGAGATACCCTTTCAAAATACTTCTTTTCTCTTCTGGCCTAGGGATAAGGAGTTAGCAGAGCTGAAACAGCAGGTAGGCACTCTCAAATCCACCATCGCCAAGGAGGAAGAGAAAGTAGCAGATCTGCAGCTCAAAGTTCACCTCTTTTCATCTGGAGAACATGAAGCTGATGACCAGGTACATCCTGAGATCAATGTAAGGGAGGTTAGCATGTGCATAAATGGTTCCTCTCCACCAGCCATATCCATCCTGGGGAAAAAAACCAGACAGTGTATTGCACTGGGGAGGGCTCAGCAATGGAGCTATGGCAAGGGCAGGTTTGGGGCACTGCTGAGGCAGAAAACTGGGGCAAATGTGTCTGCCTCGTGCAGCTGCTATGAGGTGGGAGTAGGGCTTGCAGAGGCAACCAGGGAGCTGCAACCTGTCCCAGGCCACAGCAAAGCTGAGAAGATGAGACCAACAGAATGGCTTAGATACAGCCATCTATCCCAGACACTCGCGCTAAGCAAACTGGGAAACAAGCAATTGAGTCTTGTTGAAGGAATTAAAATGCACACATTTCCTTTGCTTTTGGAAGGATGTTGTAGTTTTTCTGATGAGAACTCAGCTGTGCCTCTCACCGTATCTCCCCTTGTCTCTAGGACAAAATGCTCACAAGCCTGGAGAAGAAGGTGCTGGAAATCTACTGCCAGTGCACTGGAGAACATGAGACAAACCTGCAGACAGAGCAGATGCTGATGGTGATAGAAAAAAAGCTCAGTGATATATTGGACAATCTGGAGAAACTCCCACCAGCAAAGATAGAACAGGTTATGAAAGCCAAAAAAAAGGAGCGGAGAATAAGGTAAGAAGAGACCCTCTTCTGGAAATGGGGTCAGAGCAACTCAGGAAACTGTAGCAGCAATCTGAAAGCCCATGGGACCAATCCACCCCATTTTACTTCTCTAAGGGTTTTGCATTGATAGTACTTGCATCTCCTGTTCAGCGAGCAGCAGCCCATAGCTACATTTGAAAAGACCTGGAAGCTACCTTAGAAAAGGGAAAAATCTGGAAGAACAGAAAGCAAAACCAGCCAACCAAAAATACATTAAGTGACTAGAATAATCATTTTAAGAGGACAATTTGCACTAACAGCACTTAAACTGATTAAATAGAAAATTACTTCTCTGTAGTTATTTAACACATTCGAAGTCTGATGTGCTGTGACACTTTGTCGGGCTTCAATAGGTACATAAGGGCATTAACAGCAATGCCAGCTTTCAAAATTTTCTTCTACAAAACTCTTAAGTTTAGCTTCTACTGTTAAATAGTAGCCAATTCACACAATAAATGTAGGTTCTGAGATGGGACATACTCCTTTTGGCTCACACACACAAAATTTCCTCTCACAAATAGCAAAGATGCAACCAGAGAGCTGATCCTATCTGTCCATCCTCAGGTGAATCAGATCCAGCAGAAAAAATAAAAGTGTCAGGATTTAAAGCCAGAACAGTGACACCTTCCTCCTACTTACTCTGCATCTTCATCTTTGTAACAGAAAGGGTGTGATGCTTCTTCCTGATGTTCCATGAGTGGTTTTGCACTCTAAACTTACAAAAGAAATAAGACACAGATTTATTCTATTCCAAGGAGCAGGAGAATAACACAGGAAGGAATCTGGCTCCTTCAAATAAAAAGCAAAATGAACCAACAACAACAAAAAAAACCCCAAACCACCAAACCTGCATGTAAAATTTTCCAGATCACAAGGTTAAGAATCCATTTCCTTTCTGCCCAAGTGCCACAGCTGAGCCCATTTCTGTTCCGGTGCTTCATTTCCACAGGGAACTGGAGCCAGTGAGCTGCATCCACCCCCACTGCGCCCATTTAGGTGAAGTGTAGCTCCATGGATGTAAAACTCTCCTACTCACTTCTGTACATTGCTTGCACCGGTGAGAACTTAAGACGCAAGAAGCATCATTCACCCACAAAGCTGGTGAGCATCCTGGTGAGCTGTAGAGCGTGAGCCACCTGCTGAAGGTGGCACAGAGCATGCCTGTAACAGAGAACAACTGTCCAACATCTCCACTTGCACAGCCTGACATTCTTTTTCCACCCCTCCCTCCAGAAAGAGTAGGATCAACTGCAGCAAGAGTTTTCATCTTACCACCTTCACAGCAACAAACTCCAGTATCAGCTACACCCAAACCCCGGGGCTCCAGTGGTCTTACACCATTAGATATAAGATGTAAAGTAAGATGTGATGTTAGATGTTGATGCTGCGTGTCCAAATCATATTCAGTGCAGCTGCATTTAACCCTTCTTTTATTTGCTCCTTTCAAAAGGCTCAGAGAGGAAAAGATGAGACAACAAAAGCAGCAGGAGGAGGAAAGATTGCAAAGGGCTCTGGAAAGATCGCAGGCAGCTACAAAAAAAGTGGTAAGTGCAGTAACCCATAGAAACATCTCACCTCAACAGCCCACTTCAGAGAAGTTGGGGGTACGTGAATATCAGTTGTTACCAGGGGCCTCCAGAGCTGGCTGAGGACCACACCCACACCTGGGTGTAGCCCACTTCACAGGACTGATGTTAACGTGAGCAACTGCTGCGAAGTCAGTTACACTGCAAGTGATTCCAGCTCAGTGTCCTTCCATCATCCTTTTTGGCACTTTCTGCTTTATGCCAAACTGAGCTCTGGTCCCTCAAGAAGTGTGGAGCTTCAGGCCATGGCTCCTGCTGCATGTTTCACAGGTCCACACAACAGTGAGGACATCCCAGTTCTCTGTCACACACCAAGCTGGTAACAGCACGGGCAATTGAAAACTGGCACCATGAGCTCCTGCCCCTTTACCCAAGATACAGCAAGAGGGTTCTGCGGCTCCCTCAGATACTTGCGCTTCCAACTTCTCTTCCTCTTGAGATAGTACAAATAAGGCTTTAGTCAGAAACCAGCTGCAGGTGCAACAGAACGTTGCAGAAGCTGAAGCACAAGCACATGCACAGCCTGTAGGTCCCTGACACTCATTTTCTAGTAGAAAAACCAAACTTGACCGACACACTGAAACCTGCCTAGAAAACCGACAGCAGCAGGAGAGCCTGGCAGCGTGAAGCAGCTTTAGCTGCGTGGTTTGGCCATGCTGTTCCAACACAGCACTCATGCGCGTGCCTCTTCTTCCTCTGCAGAGCAGCAAGAGGCTGATGTTTCGTTCCACCCTACCTGCCAGGAAGGAGAAGAAAAAACACAGCCAAGAACAAACTGATAAGGAGAAGGAAGAACAACTCTATTATTTCACTTGACAGAACACCCTTAAGCACAGCACACAGGGCTGATGCTGGTCTAGAAAAGTCTTCATTGATCTACATTCTGCTCGTCTTTGCTCTGTTGCTGAACTTCACGGTCCCACAGAGTTCCTTTCTTCTACCCTAAGATCTCATGGAAAGTCGCTGTGACAGGGAATCCCTTTTTCCGCCATAATCTTTTGCCTAAGGAAATACATTAAAATTCTCTTATTTTGCTTCTCAGGCTCCTGGTAGCAACTATTCTCATTCCGTTCCTGACACAAATCACACTATCCCTACAAACCTGAGCAGTGAGATCTATCGCAGTCCTGAGTAGCAGTATTTGTTAAGGTATGACTTACACCGGGCACCTGCCTAACATCAATTTGAACCACAAATCCGTTGGAAGGACCATGAAAAAGCAAGGGTTATTCTTTAGTCCAAAGGACAGGCTTCATTATAGACCTCACCCCACTCCTGTCAAGACACAAGCTAAGGGAAAACACAAGCTCTGCAGTAATCAAGCTGCTAGCAATTACCTTTATGTTAGATGAATCCGTACAAAAAACAATATCCAGTGACAAACTGACCATAAAAAAAAGCTTTATTAACCCTTTTGCACCAGCAGTTCTTCAGGTATCCATTGCCAGCAATGGAGTTCAAGCCAAGTGATCCAATTTTCGGTCCCAAGAGGTTAGCACTTTACATTCACTTACAAAGCTGAGTGAGGTACATTTTCAGAAGTAGAAAGATTTGGTTGCAAGTCCCATAAAAAGATGGAGTGTTCCTTGGCCATGTTAAGAGATTAAGAACTGGTATGGTCCTTGAGAGCAGAACAATGCAGGCATTGGGAGCTCGAGGTGTCTCAGCTTCCAGGGAGAGCATGGTGACCATGAGAGCAAGACCCAGTAGTCCCTTCAGCATGATTCCTCCACCTTTCTACCTCTCAGGAGTGGTCTCCATGCTGCAGTCACAGCTACCAGGAAGAAGATCTTATCTACCAACTACTTTGATCTGGAAATCCAACCTGAGAAGGTTATGAGATTCCCTGGACATAGGCTATAAACTCAGGATGAGAGGGACAGAGAGACCTCAATGCTCAGTTAAGCTAAAGATAGAAAAATAAAACTGGTTCAACCAGAGGATATAATACTGCCTACAAATCAGGATCTCAAGTTGAACGTAACCTGTATGCTTTTTTTCCCTCCTCAAGTCTTCAACCCAAAAAAGCATTTGTCTGGACACATACATAGTTCAAAAGGCACAGGAAGTAAAAAGCATTTCTGAATGACCTCGCGTGAATTCAGTATCAGTATAACTGTAAAATAAATAAATATGTGCAAGATTAGAAAGATCACAACGTTCTCCTGTGTGACACACCTTATTTTGTAAAAAAAATACACATACGTGCATACACACACACCTCATTGAGAATAAAAAACAGTACATACACCCTTTTATCAAACTCCTATACATAATTTTATAGGCATTCAGTACATCACCATAAGAAACATTTAAATTACTACCTTCAAATGTAACCAGAGGGGTTTTTTTTCTACACAACCCTATACTTATTTAGGTGTCTGCAATCCAGATAAGTACAGTACATACAACCTCTCCCCCCACCCCCAAGAGCAACTGCAGTTTTTCAGTGGGAGAAATCTTCCTAGGTAACAATTCTTCTCCCCTCATAAAATACTCTCAAAACTGCATATTCTGTAAACCAGCCGGAAGCTACACGTGCATGTGACACTCTGGGATATCATAAAGAACAAGTGTTAAGTGTTCCATTGAAAAAAAAAAAATAAACAAACAACAAAACAACCCCAAATAAACAGGTAGTGGCCAGTTTACAGGTAACTTGGCAGCAGTTTATAGATGAGATAAAATCAAGGTGCTTAAATTTATGTGAAGGTCAACATTCCTCCCAAAAAAAGGGAACACAAGATAAAACAAACCTCTCTCAGATGCTGTTGGACTCTTAGCTAATCACTTACAGTGAGTATAGTTCTATTGCAGTTTTCTTTTTCAAGTTTTGCTGGAAGAATTCAGCAAATTATTTGGGAAACAGGAGCAAGGAAAGGGAGAAACTCAACATGAGCTACAAACTGATTCACAGCTAAGTTAACATCTAGAATCTAGCTTTCTAGAATAAAGATTTTAGAGCATCTCATTTTCATGGCACAGGACGTTAATTTTGTTACATGTGATGCTGTTCGAGTTTTCTGCCAAAACACAGGGGCCAAAACTATTTTTTCTGTGTGTGAAAAACACCTGCAAATTTTAGCTCTTCATTCCTTGATGCCACTGGCTCCAGCAGGAGACCAACAGAAGGAAAGTTTTAACTGTCATAGGCAGGATTATAAATTTTTACTGTTAGCTGTAGAATACTTGCTTTCCTGTGAAAACAGTAAATATCACCTCAGTTTGAAGTTTAATACAGTACTTCTCCCTGAAACAACACTGTACAGCAGTCTGCCTCAAGCCTCTCCACCCACCAGGCAGACAGGGTATCTTACACAGGCACATCAAGTGGGATTTACACTTTTAAAGAAAACCTTTCAGCTGCAACTGTCCTTAGCAAATTGCAAAGAGTGCAACCATAATCCAGAACTCCAAGTTTTCATATTCTCCTTGGAAGAAGACCCACACAGTTATCTCAGTCTGTCAAGACATGATTGCCCAATTTGTTTTCAAGTAACTGTTTGTAGTAACAGTCATTCCAGATCCTGTAAGTTTATTGTGCTTCCGGTGAACTGAGAATTATCAGAACCTGCATCATCTTCAGTGGAATTGTGTGGCTCCTGTTAAAGCAAAGAGACAGCATGAAGAGTTCAGTACTTTCACCTCTAGATGCTTTTTAACACTTACCAGTAAGATTACCTTGACATTTATCCAACAACAGAAAAATGCTCTGAATATTTTAGAGGAAGCTCAAAGCTTCCCTATTTTGGAGACCCACTCAAACAGTGCAGGTTCATTTTTTCTTTGGAACACTTCAGATGAACGTTACTAAAATTTAAAATCACTATTTGCTTTTCCTCTATTAACTCTCTACCATGGGCAACGATCCTAGTACTCGTGTTTCTAGGTTTTTCACAGTAAGGTGCTCCTCTCAAACACAAAACTTTATTTTCTATCCAGGAGAAGCACACTTGGTAAGAATAACTGCACTGCAGAGTTTAACAAAACTGAAATCCCACATGGCCAGGCAGAAAATGTGATCTAGGCACATTATCATCATTCATCCCTGCTTGGTTCTCAGCTGCTCCTACTAACAGGCAGCTTGTCAGAACAGCAGACAACAAAATGTTTACACCGGAAGCTGTATGAAGCTTTCTGCATTCAAACAACATTGCCACTCAGTAGCTGACAAGGGCAAATCGTGAAACCAAAGACTGCAGAAGCAAGCAGGTTTTTAAATCGAACTACTATTCCCATATAGACACTGCTCTGAAATCTAGGCTCAAGATTTTATTTCCCACTTCCTATCTTTCCTGTAGCCAGTTGCATTATCAATTCCGATCCTTTCTTGACTCACCTAGTATCTGCAGGATGGGATCGGGAAAACAAGGATGGGGCACCTCAGTAATAAATGAGTAATGTTTAGTTATTCATTACTCAGTGACAGAGAAAGAAAAACACCGACTTATGACATGTCTAAAGTTGGTAACACACACGAGATAAATCCTGCGGTGCAGCTCTCCGATTAATACTTGTAAGTGAAATGTAAAAGTGGAAAATGTGCTGGTTTTGTTAGGCAGGACACCAGAGTATTCACAGTAAACTGTCTTCACTTTCAAGCTGGGCAATAAAACCCAACAGCTCCGACATGCTGTACCTGAAGTATGTGAACAGGTAAATCCACTGTAAGCTGAGAATGTGACGAGGAGGACTGAGAGCTCAGCTGAAAGGGCAAATCTCCTTCTCCTGGGGAATCATCCTGTGAATGAGAAACATGCACATTACAGGCAATTATAAGACCCCCCAGGCATCTCAGCACAATACGGCAAATTTCACTCAGCCTCAAAAATCTTGAAAAAAATCTGATAAAGCTACTGCACTGTACTAGTAACGCCTAGATCCACAAAGATACATGGAAAGCTAACTACCACTTAAATCTGAACCTGACTCAGTGTACAACTTATTATCCAGTCATCATCAACTTGGAAAACTAGCAAGACCTGGAAAGGAAGGAATTGCTCATCTTCCAACAAATGTAACACTTGGAAATATGTGACAAGTTTCATCATGTGTGAAGTTGATACTTAACATACAAGTTACAAACCCATCAGAAAACTAGATAGATGGAGAACTCTGCCCATAGCTTCTCCTGTATCATATGTGGAAGGAACTTACCCTCTCTCTGGGTACCACACAGATATATACCCAGCCAAAAATGTGTTACCTGCCATGCTCCACTAATCAATCCACATCAATTACTAGGTATTTTTTGAAAAAAAATTATTAAGCTTTATTTCAACAGTTAAGAGAAATCACAGTTTAGGCTGAAACTTCATTTTGCAGGAATCTTTTCATGTCAGTCTCATTTACTTTGTAAATGAGAGAGAGGTGGAGTAATGTAAGAATTCAGGAGGGTGTCAACAAAGAAAAAGACTGGAGGAAGAAGTCGTGTTCCCTTGCAGCCCCTACGTTAATGCACGCTAGTAATCCTTTCCTTTAGCAAGAAAAATCACCCCATACCTTCGGACAGGAATGGGGCACCTGTTTTGCTGCTCTCTTAACTGCCAGTCCAAACTAGTGAATTCACAAGCCCTTGAAGGATTACAACTCTCACATGCAAACTCTTGGTTCCATCACAGCGTTTCCTGCATCGTGTATCCAGCGTAAAAAGCTGGACAGGATGCTCCCTACAGTTACAGCGCCCATATGATTCAGGCTGGACTGAATATTAGCAGCAAATCAAGTAAGAACATCTTACCCATTATCTACAATGCATCTGTTTGTCCTTCAGCAGCTACAGTGCTGAATCTGCTCTGTTTTCAGGCCTTTCTGGATCTCTCCAGAACCAGTTTCACATAAACTGCCTAGGGAAGTGCTACTTGTACCATATTCCTTAGGGCATTAAGCCACGTACTGTAGACATCAAGATCCCACCTAGGGGCAGCAGTACCTGAGTTCACACACAGTCAGATTCTTCAATAAACGTGCCAGTTTGGGTAACAGAGAAGATGAGCACGTTTCCTCCTAAGCTCTTACCTGAAGAAGCTGAATTTGCACATACTGGGCTCCAGTGGCAGGGTCCCTTATTGTCAGCCCTCCGTTGGGCAGAACTATGTTGCCACCCAGCCGACTGCCAGGAGTGGATGATGAAAAGGTGGTAGGACTTACTTTACCACCCTTGCTTTTCCTCTGACCAGAGCCAGATGCCCCTAAAAGAGATCGATTTTACTATTTAGATGATCAGAAGTAATTTGTCAAAGTTTCCTGCTAGTACTTTTTTATGCAGTTATTTACACTACATAGCAAATGCCTGGGACAGTGCAATATAATTAAGCACCATCTGACAACTGCTAAAAGACCAGACAGCAATCAGATGATGAAGTCCAACCGCTGACTGAGCATCTTTTTGTATAAATGCCATTAAAACCACATCACAAACTGCTAAGCTTAGGGCCCAGCCCTGTGGTAGCACAGAAATATCAGCATATTTGTGGAGTTAAAGAAAGGAATTAGGAAGTAGAAGTGCACTTTCTATTTTAAATTTTGCAACTCATTTCCTGAGAAGTCATGTACATCATTTTTCCAAATTGTAAAAAAGAGCAGTGAAACTCATTTATTTCTGGGAAGATTTCAAGGACTGTTAGGTAGAATGGGCTACAAAAGTAGAACTAACACAACCTGAAGCATTCTTCAGTTTAAAACAAGACAGACCAGCTGCTTCTATTGCAAGCTGAAAACAAAAAACCTCATCACAGTAAAGGTAAGAAGGATAAAATCCTATCACAGATGTTTCAGGTTTGATTTTGTTTTTTAAATCTATAGGAAAAGGCTCAAATAACTTCTTTTTAAACATTCAGCTTCCTACTACAGTGTTCATTTAACCTAGTTTCACCAACCAGAAACTAAAGACTCTTTAGACTACTTTGAGAAGCGCACAACAGTGAAAAGTGGACTACTGGGCATCTTGAGTAGGAACACAAATAGGAATTTTCTGAGGTTATTTTAGAAGATATGCAGATTAAGTGCAAGACGACATGTTTGTCCTGGTTCAGCCAGGACAGGGTTCATTTGGTGCAGCCAGGCGATTCTATACCATGCTGACATCACGCCCCGGGGCCAGTTCTGGGTTTGGGGGTTCAGCACACGCATCTGCTCAGTACCTTTATTCTCGGTATTGCCTTTTTCTGTGTATTGCTTCTTTCTTGCTATTGTTATTGCCTTTGTTACTGCAATTGTTTCTTACGTGTTTCTGTATTAAACCTTCCTTAACTCAAAAAGAGTTTTAGTTCATTTTAGAACTTTTTTTCCTTTCTCTGTCTGCAGCTGGGGGGAGGGGGCGGGGAGTAGCGGCGCGGCCACGCGGGCGGCTACGGCAGAGCCCCGCCGCGGCTTTACTAAACTACCACATCTTTGATGATACACGCCTGATTGAGAACATAAGCACACTTAGACTGGCTCCATAAAGCAGTTATCCTTCTGTGTGATGATTCACTGAACCAGCCACAATTTATGTAGGTTTGCCTTTTATAGATACAGAAACATGACAGTGCTTAATTCAGAATTAGTCCCTTAACTCACCTTAAAAATTACCAGCTTGATTTTCAGAGGTGGAAGGTCTAAGAGACAGCAAAGAACAACTGAACTTTATATACATAGGTATCTGATATTCCACGCTAGCCCCAAGGGTAGGCACAACTCAAACGCCTGAGCTCGTGCAAGTCTTGTGAGCCATGGATCACATTTGAACTGACAAAGTTACAGCGTATAATTCACACTAGACAGCTTTGAGTCATAAACTACAGGTCCTAGGACACGTCTGAAATCATGACCCAAACCTCACCCTGCACAAGAACTCTCTACAAAGCTAAAATCGAAGAGAGATGTTTGAGTATTTCTAGGTAACTAAGAACACTGCATACACACCGTTACTGAGTGAAACACAGAAGCAAACCAAATCCAGCTGATGTTTTCATTGTCTGTACTGAGTAAAAGAGAACCCACTAGGTAAGACCAAAAGCACAAACAGAAAGCAAAGTGACCTTAAATTCTTTTCTGTCTTAATAAGAAAATAAAAAGCAGATGAAGAGATGGAGGGATGGTGTCTTGTTAACAATCGTGAAACATATGGTGCAGAATTCTTTGTAAACTTGCTGTGAATTTGATATTCCACAGAATGTGATTATCCTGAGTAACAGATGGCACACCACATGCATAATTATTTTAACTAGCAATAAATCGGATGGGATATTTAAGAATGTACTCGGATACCTGCACCCATTTCACTGCCAAAAGCCCTACATAATGGTATTAAGTAATTTTAACAAAATGAATGGCTTCTCACCTGTGCTGCTCCCATTCCCTTTCTGTTTTCTTTTCTTGGCTAGCTGAATGGCTCTGTAGTCTGTTCTCGCAGACCCACTGCTCTCCTAGTATAAAAAACAAAGCCAAGAGATGCAATATTTTTCTGAATGCAAGAACAAACCAAGACAATGAACACAGATTAACAAGCTCTCAGGTGCACTTATCTTTTACATTGCAAACACTGAATTTTAGTTTCCTATGCTCTTCTCATGAGAATTTCAATAAATTCCCTGTAGGTACTTAATATCTGGAGTTCAACACAAAAAGAAGTTAGCTCCACATTTAGAAGTGTTCAGATTTTAAGTGTAAACATTTACTTTGTAATGCAAATAAAAAGTTACGTCTGCAGTAACACAGTAAGCAGAAAGGGAAGAGTACTTAAAAGGAGAATGAGGACTGACATGAAAATGTTTCAAACTACACTCCTAGCCCAAATCTTTCCCTGGAAAGACATGTGCAAGACATACAACATATTCTTTGGTATTCTTATAATTTCCATTTCATCCTCAGACAGATGGCCACTTATTTTTTAATCCCTTATTTTGAAAGGTATTCTCTTAACTCTACCCATCAGAATTCCAGTATTTCTTAGGAGAGCCTATTACCACACTGAATCTACTTCTGACAACACGTTATTCATACGTAACGTTCTACATCCTTCATCAAAAAAAAAAGCCAAAGGGCATGATCTGCAAAATCTGAAAGGTCTCCCTGTGAAGTGCAAGTAGCAATGGACATCCCCAAAGTCATGGTGTCAGTCATCTAGGGGTAAAATTAATATAGTTACCAAAAACGAGCTGCCAGTCACTGTGCCAAGATCCATTTCCTTCTGTGCACTGTAGCTCCCCGGAGGGTTGGAGAAGACAAACTGCGTCACTACTTTGCTGCCCTCTTGTTGACCAACAACGTCCGAGCTAGGAAGCAAATTCCGTTCAACTTTAGTTGGTGTTAGTAACTCAGGCACGTTGGTACCTCCAAGGCTACTAGAAGGAGTCAAAGTGGCTGTGTCAATTGCTAAATTATTGCTGGACGTCAAACCATGCACATCTTGGCTGGAATTCCTCACTGACAAAGAAGCTAGCGAACCCAAGGCTTCTGCATTGACAGTCTGTACATCATCCAAATTTAAAGTGCTTTGCTGCAGAACTGTTGCACTGGTTCCCAGCAAGAGAGAACTGTCCAGGCTCTGGGGCATATCACTGCTAGCCACCAGTATTAAGGGATCAACGGCCTGGCTTAAAGAATTGTTACTGACAGGCAGGTTTCCTCCGAGCGTCGAGCCCACCGAAGCAACATCAATGGTGACAATTCCAGAGTTCACTAGCGCCATGTCTGCTGAAATCCCAGAATTGTTACTAGACACGTTGGAGAACAGGGATACAAGGTCTATGTTGCTGAGATCGCTCTGCTCCGGACTCGTGAGTTCACTGCTGGGTGTGAGGGAGCTGGTTGCTTCGAGCTGAGTTAGGAGATCTGGAAGAGAAGGGTTTGGTTGTAAGACAGACCTTTCATCAGACAATAGGATGGAAAATGATGAATGACCAAAGGAGGAAGCTTAAAATCTTAGATTCTCAGCCTACGAAAATACTTCTCAACTTCCCTGCAAGCAGATTTAAGGAAAAGAGGCTTACTGAAGTAAGTTCACTCCTCTACTGAGAAATTTCAGTTACAAAAACACTTGCCAAAAGGTAACAGGCAGGTCAGACTAAGTTAGGTAGGAGAGGAGTGGAAAAAGGAGTGCAAAAAGAAGTGCTTCTAGCCCTTGCTCATAATTCAGATGGCATGGAGAAGAGAAACTCCATTCAAAAAAAGCTGTGATTTCTGACAGTTACACACAGGTCAAGCTCAAGTCTCACTTTCTGACACTCAGTTACAGGTCCTACTGAAAATTTTGAGGGAGCAAAACCAACTCCAGTGACGGTGAAGATTCTGCCATTACTATCAATGGGGCTTGGATTTCAACATCACTAAATGCACATTTTCCTTAACAAAACATTTAGTTTTTCCCTTGCACCCTCCCAGAGTTTGAAACAAATACTTCACCTGGGCTGAAGTTATGCTGTTTGACCATGTGCGTCTTCATACTGTGTTTGGAAGTGAACAATTTATTACAGCTTGATACAGGGCAACGAGTCTTTAATGAATCTGCATCCTGAAGATGTTTTTTGGAGTGAATATATAGACTACTTCGCGCTGAAAATTTTGCACAACAGCCTGCAACAAGATATACAAGGCTTTAAAGTTTCATCTAATTTCAATTCAAAGTTCGTATTTAGTGTCTTGACAAAATACATCTGAGTAGCTCTGCAGAACTCTGCATTTCTGGTTTTGCAGCACTTGTGCATACATTCAGAGGAATCAGAAGAAAGCCAAACACACATTCCCTCATTTTACATCAAGGACATCTCCTTGGGTAGGATAGTTCAACCACCTGTTTCTGACAAGACAGAAACATTCACTCAGTGTAATGCACAACCTGTCCCTGCTGTGGCATCTTAAATGTAAACTCTTCATGACGACTGCTGGCAAAACCATGAAAATGGGAACAGTCACCAAGCAGAGCTGCTTTACTTTATGAAGCAGAATATTCCTGATCAGACCCAAAATCATTGCTCCTGGAGTCCTACTGATGCAATGGAGGTGATGCTAGGAAAACCTCAGAGCACCAGCGAGGCTCCCATACGACCAAAACAGATACCATTCGCACGGCCACCCACCATCCCAGCAGCATAGACCACCCCAGTGCAACCACTGAACACTCGAGATGACATGTCACAACAGCAAAATGTGGCCTTGAAGGTGTAGGGCAGTACCACTTTTCATTACATCTGATGGACGAAGTGAAAAAGCTGAGCTACAGAAACAGAGTATCAGAAGTAGGATTTTCCAGAATAAACTAGTCTTTTTCATCATAAAGGCACAAAAAAAAAAAAAAAAGTCAAGCTAGAGCATGAACCAATGTTTTCTCCACAATCCACAAATTTGAGCATGGTCACTCATTGAGTTACAACACCTTCTGTTGAGTTTCACCTCTTCAAACTCTCTTAGATGACTCACTCTAAATTGTTCCAACCCTGTAACAAGCCTGCTTGGGGAAAAGGCGAACAACCTTAAGGCAACAGACACACCCATTAGCAGTTAACACATACAATAGTTGAACAATACCTTCTACTGGACACTCAAATGGTTTTGTGCCAAGGTGAGTTATACTGTGGCCTTTCAAGTGTTCTGCTCTTGTGAAGGATTTCCCACAGCCTTCTACCGGGCACATAAACCTCCTGTCATCATCGTGTTTCCTACAAGGGAAGAAAATTGTCATTGGCATGATTAAATCCACTACTGCGTAAGTACTGGAAGGAAAACAAACAAACAGCAAGTGACTTAGGACAGTATAACCAGAAACAGCTACCTTTTGTGTCTCAGCAGCTTGGACATACTGGTGAAAGACCAGCCACAACCTTCAAAGTCGCACATAAAAGGCCTTTCACCTTCAGCAAAGAAAAGTTACGTTAATGATCTAATACAGAAATACACACCACTACTAAATCTCAAGAGCCACTTAAATTGAATTAATTTAAGACAGGAACACTCAAACACCCTCTCCAGCAACTCACTGCAGAGTACTGCAACGCCCCTTCCCATCTGACTCTTCCTTAACTTGCAGCCATCGTGTCTTTCCCTCTGCATCAGGGAGCATAGACAATCATCAACCCACCTCACATTCATCTGAGCTATCTCAAAGGTGCTTCATTCACCAATAATAGCGTTATTCAAACAGAAACACAGCTGAAATGTTTTTTTTTTTTTCCTGTTTTCATGACCTGTGATTATATGTTGATTACAGTACAGTGAAGTATGTGAAGTTAGTTTTCATCACATCTGTGAACTTTCACTTAACTAAAGGGGCACTTTAAAACAAAATTAAAAAACCAAACCCCACAATATAGAGCCATGAAACCAGAAAAACAGGACAGCAGAGGTACACGTTTAACTGTCTTTAAAAACATTAAAAGGCTAAATTTCAGCTTAGCAGTGGTCCTTGCAAGTTGGGAGTGCTTGCTTCAGCTGAAATTTATCCTCTAGCTGTTTCAAATGTTGATACATACATACATTTCAATGTTTTGAGAGGTTTTTTTACCAGTTTTGACCAAGATTAGAACTTAAACAATGTTTTGAGTATCTATGAACCAGGGAATAGAATTGGGATAATTTTTCTGAACAAAATTCACATGCTACAATTCACAAGCCACAGCTCTGCATGCCCATAGTTACTTCACAGTCGACAAGTTCTTTCAGTGGACACCCCCAGAACATCAAGAACCAAACATTTCCTCTGACTCCAAATATCTCATATCACTATTTCTCCCTTCATGACTTTCAGTTTCTCCAGCGATCTGAAGTTCACGCTCCACATATCATCTCCTGTGTACTTCCGCAGGTACGAATGACCCCCATGAATACCTGTGTGACTCCTCATGTGGATTTTCAGTCGGCAGGCTTTGTCATACTGCTTGTTACAGCCGGGGAATGAACAGGAGAACTGCTCTTGCTCTCTGTAGTGGGCTCGATTGTGAGAGAACAACGCACTGACTGTGATAAACGTTCTTTCACAGCCTGGGGAAAGAGGGGAAATGGCGGATCAGCTCGATACAAAACTCAGTCAGGAAAATGCATTCTTTTCTCCCTCACAACTTTTAGCGAGGGACCTTCATGATCTTTTTTCCAGGGTATCACATCCTGGCACATGGAAAAACCAAACCGTGCAATCCTAAACCACATTCTTCCCAGCAGTTAGAATTATTTAGCCAAGGTGGGCTATCAAAACACGTACAGCCTGGTTTAAGACATATCACCGAAGACCTGTACTGTGACATATCACAGAATGGTTTGGGTTGGAAGGGACCTTAAAGACCGTCTACTTCTAGCCCCCTGTGCCATGGCAGGGCCACCTCCCACTTGATCAGGGTGCTCAAAGCCCCATCCAACCTGGCCTTGAACACATCCCGTGATGGAGCATCCACAACTTCCCCGTGCAACCTGTTCCAGTCTCTCGCCACCTTCACGGTAAAGAGCTTCTTCCCTACAGCTAATCTAAATCTACCCTTTTTCAGTTTAAGGCCCCTTGTCCCATCACTACGTGCCCTTGCAGAAAGCCCCTCTCCAGCTTTCTCCTTGTCGGCTCTTGCAGGCTGCCGTCTCACCACACCAGCACGGAGCCATAAGCTGACCAGGGCAGGGGCAGCAACCTCCAGCTCCCCACCTTTCCCTCTTGAGTAACCGAGGTGGCCTGGAGCAGGGACCTTCCCCAAGACCCCGGGGGTGCCCCGACGGGAAAGGAGGGGCAGCGGGGAGGCGAAGCCTGCTGAGCCGGCTCCGGGCAGGGATCCAGTCCTCACCCGGGCGAGGGTGGAAGGCGAGGGAAGAGAGCCAAGGCCCGGCGGCGCCTTACCGGGGAAGTCGCAGCGGTAGGGCCGCTCGGGCTCCAGGTGGCTGTGGCGGCGGTGGATGGCGAGGCGGGCGCCGCTGGTGAAGCGCTGCCCGCACGCCTCGCACTTGTGCGCCGCCTCCTGCTCGTGGGCGCGGCTGTGGGCCCGCAGGTTGTAGACGGTGGTGAAGCGCTTGGCGCAGCCCGGCGCCGAGCAGGCGAACGGCCGCAGCTTGTCGTGCGAGTGCAGGTGCCGCCGCAGCTTGTAGGCCGTGGCGAAGGACCAGGCGCAGCCCGGCACCGGGCAGCCGAAGGGCCGCGCCGCCGCCCCCCCCCGGCCGTCCTCCCCGCTGCCGCCGCCGTGCGCAGAGAGGCGGTGCAGCCGCAGCTGCTGCTTGCGGGGAAAGGCCTCGCCGCAGCGCGGCTCGGGGCAGGGGAAGGCCGG
>JAVSBS010026734.1:28153-55839 GCA_033124195.1 Coracias cyanogaster | reverse complement strand
GCAATGTGAAATAAATGAAGAAATGAAAAATGATATCCATTCCTAGCTCTCCCTCAACACTAAAATGTCTTCTGAACAACTTTGATCTGCTTCTGATGTTTTATATAATAACTTCATGGGATATTATTGTCTCTTTTGCAATATTTTACATAAATAGGGTGTCCATTATTTTAACAATGAGATTTTAATTTAACCATATTTGCATATTGTATCTAGCAGCTGAGAAGGGACTTCCTTTAAAAATATATTAGATTAAATTAAACATAGATTACGATAAAATTAGTTTAATCGTAATTCTTGGTTACTGCTGCTAATAAATCATAGTAATTAAAACTAATGTAAGTAATATGTTATAGTATATGTAAATAATAGGCCTACACAAATACTGGGAAATAGTTGACATTTTAATAGAATGAAGTCATATCTCACAAATATGTTTGAGTACTTTGCAGAACTTAGAAAGGTCAGGAATAACAGGAATCTGTCTGATAGAAGATTCTTGGACTTTTAGAAAGCTTTCTCAAGAAGAGACCTGGAAAGCAGTTAGAAAAAGTTGGTATGGGATTAATCTCACATATCTTAACCACAGGTTACTGTTATTGCCGTTGTTATTATTACTACTCTGTGGTAATATATGGCCAGCAGGTGGGTTTTTTTTCTCCCCCCCTGCAAGTGCAATGACAACTTATTCTAAAAGTTCTGAAAAGGAGACAAACTGTAACATGGTAAAGCTTGAAACTGAAGTAAGATCTTTAACACAGGCTAAATAAAAACTAACTGTGAAGACTTGCTGAAGATTTGCACTGTGTTGAGGGTCTGGCCAGAAAATAAGAGCTAAAACTCAATGCCCTTATGTGAAAAGTAAAGCAGAAAGGAGAGAAAAAACTAGCTAACTGTAAATATACTCTGGTGGGTTGTTGCCACCCTGGGAAAAGGTCCTGATGTCCTTACAGATAGTTCACAGGAAATACCATACCAGCACTCAGAAGTAACCACAAACTCAAATATCAGGAATTATTAGAAAGGAATAAAAATTGAAAACTTTATTATGGGTTCTGTTTACTGCCATGTGACAGTGGAAATTAGAAGAGAGTCTATAGTACTCATATGCTTTTCCTGCTTGCTTTCCCTTTGAAAAATGACATGGAAGAATAAGAATTTTAATGAAATATAACAAGGGCAAATGTAGAGTCTTGCATCTGGGCAACCCTATGCACCAGTGTAAATTGGGGATTGATTTGTTGGAGAGCAGCATAGGGGAAAGGGACCTGGGGTTCCTGGTGATGACTATGAGCCAGCAATGTGCCCTTGTGGCCAAGAAGGCCAATGGCATCCTGGGGTATATCAGAAGGGGTGTGGTTAGCAGGTCAAGAGAGGTCCTCCTCCCCCTCTACTCTGCCCTGGTGAGACCACATCTGGAATATTGTGCCCAGTTCTGGGCCCCTCAGCTCAAGAGAGACAGGGAACTGCTTGAGAAAGTCCAGCACAGAGCAACAAGGATGATTAAGGCAGTGGAACATCTCCCTTACAAGGAAAGGCTGAGGGAGCTAGATCCCTTTAGCTTAGAGATGAGGAGACTGAGGGGTGATCTCATAAATGTCTATAAATATGTCAAGGGTGAGTGTCAGGAGGATGGAGCCAGGCTCTTCTCAGTGACACCCAATGATAGGACAAGGGGCAATGGGTGCAAGCTGGAACACAGAAGGTTCCACATAGATATGAGAAAAAACTTCTTCACAGTGAGGGTGACAGAGCACTGGAACAAGCTGCCCAGAGAGGATGTGGAGTCTCCTTCTCTGGAGACATTCAAAACCCGCCTGGATGTGTTCCTGTGTCACCTGATCTAGGAGATCCTGCTCTGGCAGGGGGATTGGACTAGATGATCTTTCAAGGTCCTTCCCAATCCCTAGCATTCTGTGATTCTGTGATAAACCGAGATATGTGAACCTGGGTCTAAGATGCTCCCCATGTGGGTTTGCATCTAAATTAACGGCCAGAAAATGGCAGCTCCACTCCTTGGTTTCCTGTAGATACTGGTTGTAATTTTAAGCAATGAAGTTGGGCATGGTGGACGGGGATGTCAGAAAGCAACATCTCAATAGTGATCCTCCAGCACTTGCCCAAACACACAGAAATCTCACCTTTTATAAACATCCAACCCTTGAGAAATTCTGAAAATTTTCCCAGTAATTTTTTCTTCATATGTCAATGTTTGACTGCAATGCGAGGTAGCTGAACATTAATGCCTATTGTTCAAAGAAGACTGTTTCCATTTGTTTCTGCTTTGCTATCATACGGGTTTAGACAAGAGTTAAACTACAAGTGACATCTATCACTTCATCTATCATACAAACATCTGCATATATCAGATTCAGTCTAAATTTAATATACACTATCAAGGCCATTTAGCACATTATGAGAGGAACAAAATTAATTTTCCACCACTGGGCGTGTCTCTGTCATACCCTTCATCATTCTGAAAAAATGCAAGAGTTGTGACAAGGAAATTTAACGTGCAAAATAACTGAAAAAATGAATTGGACTATACAAAAATGTCAATATTCTGGGGCTATCCTGCAGTGTTTCATGGAATAAGGTCTGAAGAACAATGGAGATATTTTTAATTCTTGAATTTATTTTGCTGACAAGTAAAGTTCATGGAAACAGGTTGTTCAACAAACAGAAAGTACACCATGACTTACCAATAACACACATTGCTACAGGTTGTTGCATGTGAGCCCAGCACTTAACTGGAAGCCAGTCCCGATTTTCTGATTTTCCATTAAATTGCAGTTGTTTCTCCTAAATTAATAATCTCAGATGCAAATGATGTATACTCAGAATCCAAAGCATTTGATGGTAGCATGCTATGCCACTGCTGTCTTGGAGAGAAATCATGCAGGAGACGAAGTTTTCCCATGTAAAAAGCAACTATTACTGGTATTATGGATGACTACAGATAGTACTTGGGTGCATTGTTGCTCCTCCTGTGGCACCCGCTTCCTCATTTTCTCTATTTTCGCATTTCTCTATAGCAAAATGTTTCCAGGGTTTTGCTCTTTGAGGGAGATGAGAATTATTTTTATGATCTGCTCCATTAGGAAGGCATTTTCCACCTGGCCCTCAGCTGCAACCCTTGAGGTGTCTTCCCAGCTGTGGAAGTTCCTAGTAACCATTACAGTTAATTACTAAGTCACCCTGTAACTCGCTCTGAGAGTCACCAAGCCCCCCGCCTGCAGGAATATGGCCACGACCCACCCTTGGGGCCATGGCCACCCCAGCGGGGCCACGGCCACCACCCACCTGCCAGGGACATGGCCACCCTGGCGGAGCCCTGGGGAGGAGTGGGAGGGACAGGGTGGGACAGTGCCTGTCCTGGAAGGAGCTTCCTCCCCTCAGCCTCATTTTTCCCCTCAACCTTGTTTTTCTCAGTGATTCCTCCCGTGTGTTACCTTTCGCCTCTGATGTAGGATCGATGTTGCAGATCAGTTGCGCACAATGCCCTCTCCGCTAGGATGTGCAGGGATGCTACACCCAACACCATTTCTCTCCTTCATGAGAGCACACTTGCCCAGCTTCAGTGCTTCAGAGACAGCAATAATCCCTTGCTGGCACAGAGACAGTCACCACCAGCATGCTACTGTACTCAGGGGCTGCAGCTACACCAGGTGATGGGATAAATGCTGTAACTATTAATTGCTACCACATCTTCTGTGAGTGCAGACAGATGCAGGCAGAGTAGGCATCCCTCTCTGGTTCTGTTTGCTCAGAGGAGCCTTCCTTTACTCTCTTTGGAACTGTATTTTGTTTCCAGAATTTCTTCAAAATTTGCACATGAATGCTGCTGGTTTGTGTTTCTAGTAGCTTACAGTTCATGGTATCTTACTGCAGCTGGTAACTTCTTCAGGACAAGCACTGTGTAAGCTCTTACATTTCTACCATACCTATCTACCATACCTGGCATAAGTGACCAGATGTGAATTGCCAACATTCACATCTTCTAGCTGAGAGAGTACCTCACTTGTCTACTAGATAGTAAAGATCTGAGGATGTCAGCAGCGATGGAGATGTAACTGAAAAGCTTGTTCCTCTGTTCTGCATGAATGTTTCTTTGAAATGTTTTCCTGCTGAGATTCTCAAGCCCAAATCCAGTACTGTTATTAAATAATCATCAGTATTTTACTCTCCATTCTTGGCAGCCCAAGCTCCAGCTACTGTCAACAACCATCAAGATCAGGGGAGGACAGAAAAGAGCATGCAGGGATGCAGTAGTCAAGAACGTTAAAGATAAATCCATGTTAATTATAACTGCCTGCTCAAATGGCACATTTAGGATTTGAATGCAAAAATGCTTTGTTCTATGAACCAGCACCACCCCACTGCTAAGAAAATGTGGCTGCTATAAAATACCTGACAGCTTTCAGATTTTTCTTTGCTGTGGAGTTCGTCATCATTACTGTAAAACCCAAGCTCTACATCAGCATGTGTTACGGGAAAGAGACTTACTGCTACTGCATCAGTCATGCTCAGCCTGACTTGGACTGAAATGCTGTTTGGACCAGAATTTCTTTAGGAGTTTCCACTGAAATCAGTGAAGCCATGACAGGTGTAAAAGAGCATTTAAAATGAATAAAAGTGCGAGGAACTAGATCTTATGGGGCACATGTGAAGGCCTACAGAAGTTAGTAAGAGGTATGATGTGAACCTAAGAGTCTGCCATGAGTCCTGCAGTTACATGAACTGATGGACAGCAGTACCACTCTTCAGTGTTAAGCAATATTCTGTAGGTATCTATGTATGTATGTAGAAATAGGGGGAAACTTTTTTATACATAAAAATATACTTTATTGACAGTATATAGATGTACTTGTACCAAGGTTTAACAAACTGAATTTCACTTTCAACTATGTAGGTATCTAAACTGTGTGAATTACCCAAAATATAGTCTGTAACAGTGTGATGTGCAAGGACATTTATTTATCTACTGCTAGAGTACTCCTTTTTATCTGATGCTTAACCCACGAACACACATGATGCTTTATTTAATATTTCACCTGCACAGGTCAACTGTGTCAAGTATCTGCCAAATAATTTCAAAACCACTTTCCTATTAAAATTACTGTAAATGTGATAATTTATAAATTCTATTTTTTCATCTTTATATACAACATGCTGAAGACTACTTCTCAAGGGTTTACAACTCAACAACTATTTTCTGGCATAATCCTACATTTAAGAATTTTTAAGTAGCTTTGTACTTTATTGGAGTCTCTCCTGAAACAATGAATAAAGTCAGAGTCACTCATCATGTTTGCTTCATTACTAACTGATAAACCAGCGGCTTCAGATGATGCGATTCCATTTAATGAATTGCTGATGATCCCCATTGACTGCATCTGTAATGAAAACAGGTAAAAAAGTACAACTCATAACTACATATACAACAAATCTTTAAAATACTAGTGCAGCAGTCAGCCGAGGCATCACTATGTTGGGCTGTTCAACTCCAGACCTTTCACATACTTATTGAAGATATATGTAAAGCTGCATACATAAGATAACGTTGTCTTTCTATCTTAACGGTATCTATACAACCTTTAGACTAGCCTGAAATGATCTGATATACTAGTAATGCAAGAATACTGCGGTATAACTCCAGCTGAGTTTAAGTAGAGGAACCCCTGTTTGGAAACCGTTATTTCTTCTTGAAGCAAGAAGGCAAATCGGTCTTGAAATTTTTTAGCCATTTGTTCTAATGAGTTTTGTGAAACAAAGCTTCTAACATGAGCCTTTACCAGTGCTGCTAACCTGATGACTTCTGCAGACTGTTATCACCTCTCAGTGTAGGAGCTTCACAACAGAACCAGCGTTAGAATTAGTGTCTTACAGAAAACCACAGCTTCAAAATATTGGAATGCATTTGCATTGTTTGCTTCATTTTTAAAAATTATATTTCTACCTTGTGATATGTCCATAGCACATCCAATAATTTATACATGATCTGACAGAATTTGGAATGCCACTGTTGTCTTGAAGAACTTATCCCAGCATAAAATTGTTGCCTTAGGAAGGAGGTTTTTGCAGCAGACAGCAGAGATAGTTGAATTACTTAGACTGTAAATCCAAATAAAACTGAAAACAATAATTAAGTACTTGTCACAGTCTACCCACATCTCCTCTACTGCCCTAGAAAAGTCAACTCATTACTGGCTCATATATGAAGCTGTAAATGGCTCTAGTCTTTGTACTTGTGTCTTTCTTTCATATATTTCCTATTAATAAAATACTGCTCTACACATATGGACATATATAATGTCATCTATATACCTGCCAATTGATGAACATCAGTCACATGCTTTGACTGAAGAATTCCTGTATCTATAACAAAGTCCAGCATTGCTGGATCAGAGCCTGTTGGCATTAAGGCTGTACTCTCACTGTAGCCCAAGCGAGAGCAGATGTTGCCCCCCCCAGAAGTCACTCATGCCACAGGACTGGTATAAATAAAAGTTACATCCAAATTCTTGCCTTTTCTGTTACTTTCTCAACTCCAGTCTTCAGCTCATGTACCATATTGCTGATTTGCTTAGCTTTGCTAAGGCTGTCATCAGGTAGCTCTTGGTGGTGCTCAATATGCTGGTTAAAGTGGGAAAGTGGTTCTTTCCAGGCTTGCAGAAGTTTCAGTATCAAGTGAGTTAGTTCTTCTCTCTTATAAATTAAAACAGCAAAGAATTCCTCTGTCAGTTTGCAGCAGGTCATATGAACACTGTTAGACAGTCTCGCTGTGAAATCTCAGTGAGATTTAGATTTATACCTGCCATTTCAAATATTCAGAACTTAAGGGCCACTCTTCTCTGGTTATCTGCTTATATATAAGCAACACTCAAAAGTTATATTTGTCTTGTCTTCTGCTTTTTTAGATTCCTAAGCCCTGTAATACCTAAAATGGTGAATACAGCACTAGCAAAATGGTGGTGTTCCTGTCAAACTTCTTTGGTACTGAAAAAGTTTTCAGGAACTCCTATATGTCTCAAGAGCCCAAGAAGCCTCATCTAGACATCTCTCTTTGCTGGTATGGAAGTACAGGTGTTTCCTCACACCTGCTGTGGTTATAGCTGTGTCAGTTAGAGGTTGGCTGCAGACACACTTCCCAGAAGGCACCTGGTGGTCAAGATGGTTGCTTTTCCAACAGAAACTCAATGGCCATTAAGGCCTCTCTTGCAATACAAGTTTGGAAATAAAGTTGACTAGTTAAAGTTTTCTAAAGCAGGCACTTCCCACTGCCCTGCCAGGGGAGCTTCTGAACCCCTCGGGGGAAGCTCCTCACTCCATCACAACCAAAAGCAAAATGTTAACACCCATCTCCATCTGTCTCCTCCTGGAGGCAAAAGTTTCTCCCACTGCTGTATCCTCGACTTTACAAACTGCTTTTTTATCTGTCCAAAGAAACCCTTCCTGCTTTTCTCTAAAATAATAATGATTTTTTTTTTCATTTTGCCATTACGCCTGTCTAAAACAATTTGCTGTTCTTTTCCCCATACCTAACTACCGATTCAGAGATAATGACTGTTATTTCTTCCTCCTGATTGCTTTTTGTACTTTGCAGTGACAGGGATTAATTTAACTTACCTGTCACATGCCCAGGTTTTAAAGTTTCTGTTCCACAGAGACTGCCACAACAAATCAAAGGGATGTCTGTCTGTCTGTCAGTCATATGGACCTCGTACTACTGCAATACCTCTATTATAACAAATCAATATGATTTAAGCATATGGAACCATATGCAGCTTTTGTACCAGAACTAAGTGATTCATATGCAATACCTCTGTGTTGTGCACCTCTCTGGGGTCAAAACTCATCAACTTCTTCAATCCAAACTGTGGACGCTCAAAAACCTCTCTGCCTACCTCCAGCCCGACCGGGGTGGGGGCCACCACAGCGTGATGGGTGAGAGATTTCGGGGCTCGGACGGGACTGGGGGTGTTTTTCCCACTCCTCAGGGGGAAAAAAGGAGGTCGTGTGACCCGGGGAGCCCCGTCCCAGCCTCCCGGTCCGCGGCGCTCCACGCCCGCCCCATCTCCGCCCGCCGCCGCCGTCCCCCCTTACCGGGATTTTTTGGGCGTATTCTTTGCCGTTGGGGGTCAGCATCCCCGACGTGTGGCACTTCCGAGCGGGCTTCCCCAGCTCGTTGTCCCGGCGGGGAAAGTGTTTTTCCTACGGGGGAAGAAAACCTAAAGAGACCCCGAGAGCACCCCCCGCCCCGCCGGCAGCCGCTCCCCGGGCGGCGGCGGGCGGCGAGGCCGGCCCGGCACTCACCAGCTCGGCGTAGAGCGCCGTGGAGAGGCTGTGGATCCTGCCCGAGTGCCGGATCACCCGGTCGAAGAGATCGGCCACGGTCAGGAGGCGGCAGCCGGCGTTCCCCGGGGCGCAGAGCAGCAGCCACAGCAGCGCCAGCGCCGCGCCGGCACCTGCGGAGAGCCCGGCGGCGTCGGGTGGAGCGGGGCGTCGGCGGGGCCCGGCCCGGCTCCGCTCCGCTCCCCTCCGCCCCTCACCTGCTCGTCCCGCCGCCCGGGCCAGGGCCATGGCTCCGGCGCGGAGCGGCGCGGCTGCGATCGGACGGCGCCGGCCTCGCCGCCGCGTCCCCCTATATACGCCGGGCGGGGGTGTGCGTGGCCTGCGGGGCTCTCCCGCTCCTCGCGGCTCCCTCGCTGACGTGCGCAGCCCGCGGCCGCCCTCAGCAAGCCGCCCCAGAGCGGGCCTCCCGCCTCGGCGGGAGCGTCCCTCGCACCGACGGGACCAGCCTCCCTCTTCCGCCGCCAGAACCCACCGGACCCGGCAGAACTGGGCGTCCCGGGCTCCGTGGCGCGGCCGCTACCGAGCCCCGCGGGGCCGGCGTCGCCGCATCCCCCGAGGAGAGAGCCGGGGGAGGCTCCGGCGCCTGCACCGAGCGCCTTGGCCCGGTCTGCAGCAGCACGCCCGCGGGCATCGAGGGGTTAAGGCTGCGAGAACCGAAAGGAGGCAAATGGAGCCCGCTTGTCGGTGCTAACGGGGGGTTTATACAAGGACAGCAGTGGGCAACATGAGGGGTGGGAGGGAAGCCGGGCCTGAAGACATTAATCTCTTAATCATCTCTTCTAATCACACAGTTAAGATCAGATCGGCTTTCCCTCTTGCCTTGCAGGTGGTCAGAGGTAAGTAAGACCACTGAAGGTGTGGTAGCTGGCGACTGCACGCTCGGTGGTGCAAGTGTGCCTGAAGATGAGAGGTGATGTCCCATATGGCTGAAAGGTTAAGGGGGTAACACAGCAAAGCACTCAGATCAGGATGCCCAAAGAGGCGCAAGTCCTGAGGACTCTGTTGCTGGCCTCGGTTTCTGGGTGTGAGATCCCAAGCAATTCTGCAAGACACACAAGGAAAGTTGAGATCTTTGTCACGAGGCTCATGACTGCTGGCGTGTCCAACTAGGAGCTGCTTTAAACTGTGCAGAAGGGAAACCTAAGCACAGGGTCTTACTGCTGTGTTTTCTAGGTTTTGGCAGCCTACCTCTCTGAAATCCAATGGGAACAGCTCAGGGTCTGGGAGAGCTGGAATCAGGCAGCTTTTCTGCCTGTGGGTGGTCAAGCTGAGGTTGGCCAGGGGACTGCTGTAACTGGTGCCTCTTATGACATGGAGAATGTGTCAGCTCTGCCCTTCTATTGAAGTTTTTCACTGCCAAGGGAGCGGTCTGCTTAGAAATGAGGATATATCTGACGTGAAATTGTCATCCTTCCTCTGTGACTACCACAGCCACTACTCTAGGATCACGTATCTGTCTGTTGGCCCCTGAATCCCAATTACCTTCAGGGAAAATGGAAGAACTCTACCTCTGACAATGATGGAGAGCATCCCTCTTCCCCACCTTTTAAGGACGGCTGAGTGACTAGGACCCCTTCTGGAGGTGGAAGAGGTGAGTTTGACTAGCTCTCAGCCAAGGAGGAAATTACCTTGGTCACCTATACTGTGTGGATACTAAAAATTTGGTAGAAAACAAGTAGAGGCAGCTACTTCTTTAGCCAAATCATAAAAGTAGTTGTCATGTGCCATTGCATTCTGCATGAAGTCAAGTGGCATTTCCAAAGGATTCACGTTTTGAAAATAAGAACTTCTCCAAGGAATTAGGTGTCACTTTCTAGGCTCTGAGTAAGTGCCTGCATGGCTATCCACTGACCTCCACTGAGCTCCAAAGGCTGTCAAAGCTGACACATTTTAGGATGTGCAGAGATTCAAAATGTTGAGAGGTGAAGACCTTTAGCGCTGAAAATGCCAGCAGAAGTCACTGCTGAGTAGTGCTCCCCATTTGCATGCTCGTGCTCTCTGCCTGGGTTCTGTTTTCCTTGTTTGCATCTGTTGAAGGATTTGGCTCTTCATTAAGAAGACATTGTTCAGTAGGAAAAAAAAAAAGATTATTATTTCCTTTTGCCTAGAGAAAGGTTGAAAAGATAGTACTCGAGAAGGAATATTCAGATGTCTTTGTCACGCAATCCACATTGCCTTCATTCATACAGACATCTCAAAAGAAGGTTATTTCTCTCTCAGAGCTACCCACAAACTGTATGTCCTTCCAGGGAACTTGTCTTGCTGTGATGTGCACAGAGCTAGCTAGATTTGATTTAGTTAAGTGACTGCAATCTCTGAAAAAAATGTACTTTTTTTCTTGACAGAGTTGGATCAATAGAACCAAATACTAGAAATCTCACTACTGGACGAGTCCACATGCTTCTTAGCCTCTACCAGCAATGCAGCTTAGCCAGTGCTTCAAACCAATACATCTCTGAACCCAACAGACAAAACTCACTTCTCTAACATTCCACAGTAATTTCTAAAGGGCAATAACACAGTGGGTCCGTAAGATACTTTTAATTCCTAATTTTTTTTAATTTCTAAAATTACTTCTAAAAGCAGTACATTAAGATGTGCCCAGTGATCTACACTATTCACCAGAGATTGTTCTCATTCTCTTAGCTCTGCTTTATCTCTAATGAGTAAACCAATGCAGTTAGTTTCAGTGGTTAGAGCTGCTGAGCCAGCTCTTAATGGGGATGATACAGTAAGCCTTGGCAATAGCCTCCAACAGAAGACTAGGAATAGTAGTATTATTTCCAATAAGTATCAGAAAATGAGTAATAATGCATATGACAGGATCTGAGAAACATACAGGAAGTGTGTGAATCAATGATATTTTTTTTTTGCCAATAGTAATTTTCTTTTGGTTTTTGTGTGTCTTGGAGAAATCCTGACATATGCAAATCTTATCTTAGAAAAGGTTTCTTAAAATGTTAAGACAATTTTTGAGTTTTGAAGGAGCTGTGAACTTGCGCTGCGGAAAACATAAATGACTTGCACAGCAAAAGATGCATTACAGGAAGAATGCAAAGGAAAGAATCCACAGTAAATTTTTTTATTTTTTTAAGGTTTCTAAAATGAATGTTTGAGTTTTTGTGGGTGGTGGGTTTTTTTTTGTTTGTTTTGTTTGGTTTTTTTTCTTAATGGAAGATATATCAATGTTTAAGAATTGTTTTTCCTGGATCTTCACTGATATTTAAGTTTGTAGATGACACCTGATGTACATGACAACCGGAAGAAGTCACTTGCCCTTTAGAATTCAACATGATCTTGAAAATTAGAGAAATGGCCTGAAGTTCAGTAAAGAAAATGCCAACTACTATGCTTAGAGAGGAGCTTAGACTGCCTAAATACAGAATGAGGTAGCAGTCGAAGAGAAGGGGATCATGGCTTGTACAAAATAACACCAAACCTAAGGAAGTAGTATCTTACTGTTGCTTTGTACAGTTTTATTAATTTGGTTTGCCATCTGGAGTGTGCCCTTTGAAATGCTGTCTGTGAAACATGCAAAACTGTTCTTCTGCCGTACCTTGCATTTGTACGGTCTCTGCTGGAGTACTGTTTAGTGTTGGACATCCCATTTCAGGAGAGGTATGAGCCAGATGAAAAGAGCCCAGAGGAGATGATTCTGGGCAAGAGTGACCAGAGCAAGAATGACCCCAGGTAAAAAACCCTGTGGCTTCCAAGGAAAGACTGAAGGAAGTGGGTTTATTTACTCTCTAGCAGGGAAAGATGAGGCAGGGATACAGTTTTCAGATGTGCAGCAAAGAGAAAGGGGATCAATTATTCACCACGTTCATTATGGATACAAGATATAACAGGATTAAACTGCAGTAAGGGAGATTTAAATTAGACATTAGAAAGACCTTCTTAATGGTTAGGAGAGTTAAGTACTGGAACAGATTACTCAGGGACACCATGAAAGCTCCATCATTATCTAACCTTTCTTACAAGCTTCAGAGCAGTTTTCAGCCAGTCAGCAGCAGTGTTCAACCTGCCATGAGCAGGAAGGTGGGTGGGCAACATCAGACCTCTCCCCTTTTGAGCCTGCTGAAGTTCTATAGTGCAAGGCCAACTGGAGTTCATTATGTATCCAAAATCACTCCTAAATTTCTAAATTTGCAGCATGAACAAGTAAAAGCTGAAATGAAAAGGTTTGTTTCAACCAAATACTGTCCACTGTTGATTTGCCCTTTTCCTTGTAAGACAGCAACAGGCACATTTTGCATCTCGGGAAGGGACAAGTCACATGCTTTGCTCTGAAAGTTGATCAAATCAACTTTCCTACAGAACAATAAGGAAATTATGTAATCTGGATCTTAGAAGTGAAATTGAAAAAGAGTGATTACCCACTTAAAGGAGTCAAATCACTAAACTTACTTGTTCTGTCTTAATTTGGGTTGCTCTTGATTGTTGCCATCTTGAAAATCCAAAGACATAGACAATACGAGGTAAGTAAAAAAAGATAGTATTTTTCATTGGATTAGTTGATACAGCTGGACAAAATGGAAACAAGTTTTCAGGAAAACATGAACTTTTTCAGAGTGAATCTGAAAAACTGTCTGTTTGCCCAACTCTCAATTTTTAAAAAATGGATTGTTAGCAAACCTCATCTTGCTTTTGGTTGCGTATTTCTCATCTTTGTATCTTTCCTCTCCTCCTTCCTCACTCTTCACAGTATGAAAATTCTTTAGTCCTGTTATCTTAAAAAAAAAACAGTCCGTGACTGTCGCTCTGGGCAAAATTATTCCCTTCCCCTCTTTGAATAATTCTTTACTCACATAAAAGTTGTTTAAATTAATCAAATAGATTTATCTCCATTTTATGGTCTTTTCAGTCATGTTTTCTGTTTTTAACTTCACTGAATCTGCTTTTGTTTATGTCTATAATGACTTTTTATAATCAAAGCTCTCCATGTACAGGCTGCCCAGGGAAGTGATTTAATCGCCATCTCTGGAGGTGTTTAATAGTCATGTAGATATGGTGCTTAGGGACACTGTTTAGCAGTGGACTTAGTATAGTTAGGTTAATGGTTGGCCATTATGATCTTAAAGGTCTTTTCCAACCTAAACGATTCTATGATTCTATGATTGTCATCTCCTCTAAAGCCTCCTGCTTTCCTTGCTCTTGGCTTCTACAACTATACCCTTTATTGTTTCTCTTGCTGCTTCTCTGATTTCTTGCACAGAGAACTCTCTCCATCTCTTCTCCAGTGTTACATGAAGGCTTTATAGAAGCCTGTCTCACATTTTACAATCTCATCAGCAAAAGCAAAAATTCAGCTACTGCTTCTTACTGCCACTTGGAGACCTGCCTTCCTGCTCCGTATTGGTCTCCTTATGTCCAAACAGAAAGCTCAGATTGCCTTTTCAACATGTGCTTTTAGGTGCTTGTCTTCCAGGTCAAACATAAAAGAGCTAAAAGAAACCACAGCTCCTCTTTTTTTCTCCTATAGCAAGCATTTTATGTTGAGTTTCTGTGCACGTCAGAAAGCTTGAACTGAAGATATGTGTGTGTTTGGCATCTATGCTGGTGAGGGCTTGCCTCAGATCCATAGCATTCCAGGAAAGTTTTGTTGAAGATGGGCCTATGCTGCTGGAGCTACTTTCTGCATTCATCATGTTGCTTTGGGGAAGATGGTTCAACAGAATAAAGTGTAACACACTCAGGTCTCCTTCCACAGTCCCACCTTTTTATCTCGTGCATTCTCTTGCTTATGCCCTTACTCTGACTCAAGGAATAACATCCATAAAAGACCTGATCCTCCTTTCATCACTCTGGAAAAGCAGGTATTGAAATAAGAATTTTTCCTGAGGAAGGACAGGTTTTTATAGAACAAATTTCTAAAGGGAAGGATGCTGTCATCCTTCATTTCCAAAGTACTAAAGAGAAATTAATGTTCAGAACACACAATGCTATTATCTTCCTGTCATTCAGGATAGGATTTCTCTCCTCCAATTTTAGTCATCTAGAGTTTAGAAATGGGAACCTTCTGATGTTCATCTAGAGATAGGTGCCCATCACTAATCTCTGGTGGTGCCTAGGTTTGACTATTGATTGTCAGTGGAGCTTAGGATGATTAGTATAGACTAAGTTAGGGCAGAGGAATGTCATTTTCTATTTGCAAATGTAGTCCAGGAGTTGATCAAGCATGTTCTTGACACATCAAGTGGAGTAAGAGTGCTGCTTCTCCTGCTACACCTCTTCTGGACAGCATGTTACAGATGTTGCATGTTTGCCTGCTACACGGCTACAAAGTTTGTCCTGAACAGCCAGGAAAACACCCTCCTTACTATTTGTGACGGTGGTGGTAGTACACAAGTAGAGAGAAACATGTTTTTGAAACACCTGCTCTATTCCAACCCTCTAATACCTTAGCTGATGATGACCACTTGTCAGAATGAACTGCTGTCCTATTTTAGGGAAGACCTGTATGCACATAAAGATTAAGTAAAACTGAAGATAAAAACCTAGTTACAAATTCAGGTACTTTAAGTTTTGGAGCCCTTCATTATACATCCTACTAAGGAGGTAGAATCAGTTGTGTAAGGAAGGATTTGGGTCTATGAGGAGTGCTTGAGCAAAAAATTGCCATGTTAAAGAGATATTATTGTAAAGAAATTACTTTCACCATACTAAGCATCACAGAAATAAGTGGGAAAATCAATGTCTCTGTGTTTTATTAATGAAGTGATGTTTCTTTTGGACATTGTTTCAATTTATTAAAAGGAGAACATTTCTGTTCTTATCTATGTTGACTTCAGTGGGATTGCTTATATGTGTGAATTTAGTTCTACCTGACAGAAGATTTGCTTAGTATTACTGATTGGAGGGACTCATCCAGTCACAGGGAAAGAAAGGTAGGTTCTTTGAAAACTCTGATCTTCACTGGAACTTGAAAGGGTAGTATGCCCTATGAGGTCTTGACTTTGAACTTCAGATCCTTTCTACAGAAATTTTTGTTTGTGAAATTTAATTATTTAGAATTCAAGTTATCTATTTTGTATTAGATTTTGTATATTTCATTTTTACAATGCTTGAATGTGTCCTGAAGAAACAAAGTACTGAATTGGAACATGAAAGGTAGAATCTATCATTATAATACTTAATACTACTTAGACAATGAAAGTTTAAGAGGAAATAAGCTCTGCACTCTGGCATGTACAATTCCACTGAAGAATGCACTTACCTATAAATGTAAAATATTTCTAAAACATAGAAAGAAAAGAATATAAAAATAGACTTAAAAAAGAGGAAGACATGATTGAATCCTACCATTTGAATATTTACAAATGATCTTATTGCCTAAAAAGACACAGAGAGATGAGGTGTCATATTTTACCAGCTACAGATTTTGTGAGATGTTTCAATGGAACTTCATTTTCTTCTAAGCCACTATAAAAGAAGCCTGTCTTCTCAAAAGAAGCTGCACCCTAACTGTAAAGGTGCATCACCATCCTTTCTATTCCTTACAGTGTCCATATAGGATAGTCTGTAGAGTACCTCGGATGTGCTATAACAATACTAAGTATTTCAACCTTAGCCATACTTCTCCTGACATGGAAAGTGACAGTGCTGTGTCAGCACCATCAGTTATAGCATAATAAAGAGATGTGTTAAATTTTAAAGGATCATGGACATGTATTTGGAGCAACCTTTTTTGAACATAAAGATAAAATTATACCTTTAATGTTCCTAAGTGCATCAAACAAAAATGCATTCTTTATCTCATGATCAGAAATTATTTGGAGATAAATTTCAGGCAAAATCATTACCCCAGTTCTGAGAATTTTAAGGGAATAAAGATGTCTCTGTCACACACTGGAGGCAATCTCAAGGTAATGCCCTAGTGCCCACTGAAATCTCTCATCATCTTTGCCTGACTTTAATAAACACTAGCTTAGACCATCATGCTGGTATAGCTCCATGAACTTTGGTGAATCTACTTTAGGTTCACACTGGTGTCCCAGAGATGGGGTTCAGGTCCTGAGGCTGTATTATTGATAAGCATGCACAGTTGAAAGTGAACTGTAACCCCTGGGGTTAGTTCTGTAGTACCCATCTGGAAAAAATATCAAATTATTTAGAGCATTTAGTGACATAGAGAAGAAGACGTGAGCATTACCCTGTGCACATTTTGGGTTGTTTTCAGGACTGTTCACAGAACTGAAGTGATGCTTTGTTTAAATTGTGACTTCCCATCTGCCACCATATTGAAATCATCATTGTAGAAGAGAAGCAGGTTAGAGGTACCAAAGGTCCAAGATTTTTATGAGTGTATTATGGACATAAGTTAACTGCAGTTCATTTAACATCTGGCTAGTGACAGGTGTTGCCAAGCTGTGTCTTCCCCACAGGCATAATAATATTTTACAGCACAGAGTAGTTGGCAAAATCTCAAGCTTTGCTTTTTCTGTAGCAGGACTCATGGGCAAAATGATATAAATATGAGTCCTCCGTTTTGCCAAATACTTTGTATTTTCTGTGACATTATTTTTGTATTCTCAGATATCATAAAGAAATTTGTTATTATAAAATGCTTCTTAATGCAGTTGAAAACACTAAGCATGCTATGGACTCTTCCTTCACATTCCTCGTACATAGAAGTGTAACAGCCTTTAATGACATAACTGAATGGTATTTTCTTTACATGATTTCTGCTTGGTTTAGTGTACTGTATTCTGCTGAATAAGCAGCTATTGAGTTTTGCTTTTCTCTTGTTGCTCACTATGTGCTCCCATGACTTATTTACTGCACACTGTTCAAACCCTTATTGAATACATAATAATTTTCCTCCTGGATTCTCTCTATTGCCCTTGAATATCTGTCTGTTCACAACCATTTATTAATTTATTACCCTAGCGTATTTCTGAGGTGAGAGGTTGCTATCGTACCTGTTTTACAGGCAAGTGAAGAGGTACAGTGAATTAGGTACTCATCTGGGTAGTCAGTTTGTGATGCAAAGGATATGAATAGTACTTGAGAAATAGCCTCACATCAGGTTATGATCTTCATACATAAGTACTGTCTTTACTGAATTCAGATATAAAAATCTTTTCTTTAGCTCTCAGCTCTGTTGTCTTAAGACACCTTTCCCCTCCCACCACTGTGGGGAAAAAGAAGTAGTTTCACTGAACTTTGCTTGGAATCCTGAGGTCTCTTCAGACGTTTTTTCTTTTAAGGTAAGAAATTGATAGCAGTGGTAAGCTGTCATTCATTTGTGGGGAAAGGGTAAAGATACTTGCTGACTCTAAGGTGATGCTAAATAAGACCGGGGAATATTTCGTTCCGTCTCAAGTTGTAAAGTGGCTGTGCTGTAGTCAGATACAACTCGTCTCTATTTCAGTCTTGTCTCTTTGGTACTGAGACACTGACACAGGGCGAGTATTCCCTTCACAAAATGTGCGTAGTATCTGGATATTTTCCCTTGACTTCCTGGTTTGAGATACCTGTTCAACACATTGCATCCTTTCTTCCTAACCTTTCTATCAGCCTTTGTCCTTAAACTTAGCTTCTAGTTATCCTGTCTGCTGCATAACCTGTTTTCATTACCTGTTTTCATTTCATTTCATCTCATTTCCCTGATCTTCATTCCCTTCCTTGAACCAGGCTTTTTGCACCATTCTATTTGCTTTGTGAGTAGTTAGGTCTGAAGGTTGGTAAGACATACCTGAAGCTTGGCAGGACAAATTCAGGTTCTGCTTTCCTTCACCTGTGCTTCCCAAACTGCTCTACATGTGACTGGTCCATGTCCTCCCTGTGTTTGAATTAAGCAAATTCCCCTTCCAGGGTTTTGGAACACAGCATGGAAGCAGAGGCAATGTAGATGAGATGTTGCATGCTCTGGATTCAAGTGTCATGGCCAAGATCTTTAATCCTGTAGTAGTCTACAGCTGCATCATCTCTGTGATGGAAGGTGCTCAGTGAACACAAACAAAACAATCTCTCCCCCCTGCCCCTGCCTGTATCTGGAAACACCCCAGATTATTCCGGCTGAAGTCTTTCAGAAAATCAATAAACCTTCACTATATCCTGCATTTTTCATCGTTTCAATCTAAAAAAGCAAGGTTTGGGAAATTGTAAGGAATCCAGAACCAGGAAAGTATGCAGCTTCCTTTGTGACAGGCACTGTTATCATCCTGGATTACAATCGAAAAATAATAGAAAGGTGAGACATCATTTCTAACATGCAGTTCCTTAATCATCTTTGAAGGCTGTGTATCCAAGATGCTCTTCAGTCATGACACCTTTCCTGCTTTTCCTTTGTTTAAGGGAGGGTAGCTGAGGATTTTCTGAGCTGCTTCAATGAGCAATATTTTCTTCTTTAGCCCCACTAAGATGCCAGTATGTGAGCCAATGAGTGTGGGTGGAGGGGGAAACAAGGTGTAGAAATTATTTCCTCTCTCCAGTTCTCCAATTCTTTCATTCCAAGGAGGAATGCAAGTGAGCTAGCAGGCAACTGTTCCCATTATACCTGCAGAATGAAAATCAAGGAGAAAATGGACCTTTTTTTTTTTTTTTTTTTTTAAGCTTTTCCGCAACATGGGTAGACTAGCCAGGAGTTCTCACCTCCATATGTGACAGGAACAGCCTTTCTTATTTTTCTTGACAAATGTTTTTCCTGGATCTGCATCACTGTTAAGATTCCCTGTCCTATTTCCTGTCTTGAAGCTTATGAGACAACTGTGTAGGACAGCTTATAGCTGTCCTGTATGTGACTTCTGCTGAACAAATTCTGTTTCTTTAGCTCAAAGGCTTTTCTAGTCTCTGCTCACCATACCAGCAGTGCTCAGAGGTCAGGGGAGGTAGAGAACCAGCTGTCTTTCTCCTAGGAAGTACTAACAGTATGCACTATCACACTTAGGGAATAGGAGGTGTTTTTTCGATTATTCACAGATGGAAGAAACACTGAGTGGAAGAGTGACTTATCCAAGGTGGTGCAAGGATTTTTCCAGGCTAGGAATAAAGCCTTGCCCTTTGGTTCCTGTGCTCTAACCTGAGGAAGCCTTCCCTGAACAGACTAGGTGTGCCTTGCTGGTGCAGGACTGGTACACATGCTTCTGAAATTTATGTTCTGTGATGTGTAGGAAGTTCTAAATTATACTCTTGTAGCTTTTTAATAAATATCGTATAAAGTGACAAATTATTCAGAATCGGAAAGGAAAAATTACCCTCTCTTGTTCTCTTAAAGTTGTTTTTTCTAGGCTTTTTTTTTGTAAGTTTCCAAATCACTGACTTGTACTTCCACTTATATTCACATGCTTATGGGCTTTATTCTTCTGTCATTCCCTGACTGCAGCCACATGACAGCATAACGATAGTGAGGAAGCCTGCAGGTTTTCTTACCAAACTGCTGCAAACCATTTAATAGATTGGAATAAGTGGCTAACCTTCCACTTTCTTATGTAAGATGATGAACATAGATTATTTATAGAGGCTGCTGTCTCTAAATTTGCTTACTGTCACATGGAATGTGTGTCTGTTTTTCACGTGTCTCTGTCAAAACTCCTTAAAAAAAATCAACCTACCACCAAATATTAAGAACCCCTTGGTCCTGGTGTGTGTTGTAGTTGACAAGGATGAAAAATGACATACTTATAATAAAATAAATTGGAATGAATAATTGTGTATATGTATATAATTATCATGCTCATATGTTTAAGTGTAACTTATGCCAAAGGAAATCATTAAATACCAAATTACTGTAACGTCACTTAAGGCTTCATTTCAGCATTTCCTAATAATCCTTTATGTTCCTGGGATAGGAGTTATTTAAAATGGGTGGCCAGAATATCCTTCCAAAAGGGAGAAGCAGTCATGCAAGATAAAATTTGCTTTCCCCTGTGTATCTGCTGTAACTGACCTTTGTGTGAAAGAAGTATGGAGAACTAAAAATCCTCCTATCCTGAACCAAGTATAACCAGGCAGGAATACAAGATCATTCAAGTCTGCTCTCCTCATCGTCTCATATTTCTGAGAGAAGGAGTAATAGTCTTTACTGCACTCTAAACTGGAACCATAGGATCTGTGCAAATGTGAGATTCTTCTGGACTGTGTTGCAGGGACCAGTGTACCATATGCTAAGATATCCAAAGCCCTTGGGAGCAGCCCTTCTTGCTCCAGCCAAGCCTTGGATGCAATGGGAGCAGGAGGCCAAGCACTGCTCTTTCTTGTGCACTGGTCCTCATCTGGTGCTCCTCATGCTCCATTGGTGCTATGGCCCTGTGCATATTGATGTGCCTGATCCTTTGAGGAGCTAGTGCTATTTGAATGACAGAATTTAAATCACAGGAGATGGCAAGAGTTCTTACCCAGAAAATGTTTCTGAAAATGCTTGCCAACATCCCTGGTTTGTATGCTAGATACCCTATCACCTCTTAGTCCATATCTGCTGCCAGGGTGAGTTGTTCCAGCTGCAAGTAGGCAGGGTAAAGATTGTCATAAGAAAGGGGAATTGCAGCTTTAAGCAGTCCACAGCCAAGTGCAACACTGGCATGGAGGAGACTTTTCCTCCTGCTCATTCATCTCTGATCTTCCTGACCACAAGACGGAATAGAAGAAAGAATGATGTGAGCAGAGGCAAAGTGGCCAAGAAAAGGCCTGCAATGGAACATAATGGTTTGCGTTTCTGATTAACTCTGTGATGTTATAAGAATCCAAAGACTAGCCAGTCTTGTGGTGGTGTGTGGCATGTAGTCTGACCATCCTATTCAGACACATCTCTTTCTGAGGGGTTCATAAGTCTCTCTAAGGTGTAGGTGACTGGCTGTTCAGTAGCCTTAAGGCATATCCAAGCAATGTCCAACCCTTTTCCTTTGTATTTTATTTGATTGGGTTTGATGTCCAACATGGTAAAGTATAAGGTGTCGAAAGATAGAAAGAAGTGCAAAAATATTGGCTTGCACTGAGAAAATTTGAGAAGGAAAAAGTAAATTCTGTTACCAAAAAGGTAAGCCCAGCTGGAAGGAACTAACAGGCTTCCCTGAAAAAAAATGGCTCTTATTGCTTTTCCCTGCAGTGGCAAAGAAAAATGTGAAGCGAGGAAGGAATGGGAGAAATACAAGAATAGGAACAATTCTGAGGGCTAGCTGCCCTGGTGAAAGGAGGAGGATCCCAGGGGGGCCAAAATATTCAGCATTTCAACCTCATTGCACAGACTGGTCTGTCACTCAACAAGTGAGAAGAGTGAGCAAAGTTTTCCTCTGCTTTGAGACAGGCCAGAGAAAGCTTTGTTTTCCCCTCCTTTCTGATTTACGTATCCCATTTACTTGACAAGTAGACTGTTAATAGTGTTGGTTTTAAAAAATAAAATCTGTAGGAAGCAAAAAGAGAAGAAAACTCAAGACTATGCTTTTCTCAGTGTTCTCTAATGGATGTGTTGTTGGAGTTTTCAGTTGTTCTTAGGTATGCAGCTATTTTAGTTGATATTTTTACAAAAGTGAGTTAACCATCACATGATCATGTGGAAAACTGTATATGGCATTAAGAAATAAGTCATAATTGTGTGTCACTGGCTGTCAATGGTCTTTAAGAACTGGCAATTTCTATAGCTGAAAGATTGTCCTAAACTTTGTAGTGGAACATGTGAACCCTGAAGCAACTGTTACAGGCAGACTCATTAGCAAATGCTCATTTCTTTAAACTACAGACAGAATATGTTGACAGTGAAACTTAATTGCCAAGAATGTATTTGGTTTAGAATTACTGAACCAAATACTAGGAGACTTTTACAGGGAAGTACGTTGTCACACCATCTTTCTTATTTAAATGGGGCCATTAATCATCATACTACAAATGCAAACCTTAGCAAGAACGTTCTATTTTTTTTTTTCAAAAGTGTATAGATTTTGAACTATAGCTATTTCATCATTCTTCTCTCCTAATGTAGCAGTAATATTTTCCTCTCTTATCTCCCACTGTCAGGTCTATCATGTAAGTGTCTGTAAACATATATATATAAAGGCACTAAGTGTGCAACTAAGCAGTCATACTGAGTTATAGTGATTATTTGCTTGAATAACAGTATAGGTAAGCCTGAAATAATGTGATTAAAATGGCGTGGTTGTGTCTTTCTTTGTCAGTGGCAGAGTATGCCTTTAGAAGGGAAAATCTGTCAAAGAAAATGAATATAAAGACGTCAGCTCTGCAAAACATGAAAGCCCGCGTGTGACTGTGAGTGTGTGCTAGCTGGACTGATCAGTTTTGCAGCTGTAGGATTACTCAAAGTTACACCTGAATACTTTTTTGAACTGAAGCCTGAAATCTGAAGAGGTAGATTCAGAGAAGACCTGCAGCTGTGGAGAATCCAGGCACAACACGGTGAAGGACTGACAGCACCAAGGAAGCTCTGCAGAACCACCATATTTTAGGAAATAGCAGCTGAAATTAAATACAGCTGCAATTCTCCTTTTACTTGGGATTCTCACTGACATCCAGAGCTAACAAAACTAACTCCAGGTGAGATTTTAAAGGAGTTCTTGATTTGAAGCAGTAACTATTTATAACACCAGAGATGTGACAAATAATGTTAACCAGCATGAGTGTTATTAAAGTCTACAGTGCCACTGAATAGGTTGATTTGCTATTTTCTCTGTATTTGCATTGAATGTCCTTTAATGGGAGAGATCTGTGTTTTGGAGTCACATTGTTGCCTGTAGTCACATTGTTGCTACATAGTCTGACATTTATCGGATGATTTCTCAAAAGAACAGAAAAATAGAACAGCAAAATGATGGGAAAGTCAGTGGGAGTTGGCATCAGGGTCTTTGAAAATGTTCTCTTTAATTGTTTTTTAGGTAATAGGTAAATATTGTCTGAGAAGTTCAGCCTATTGTTTAACAAGTTAAGATTTTGTCTTTGGCCGTTAGCAAATATTTGACTCATACAATTCAAATAATTAAAAGTGTGCTTCAAGCATGAACACGTGTGGAACTAATTTTTGACTGGTGTCCTTATCATGTGGTAGATTCTCAATGATTAGGAGGCATCAAATGAGTCACTTCATAATGCAAGGTTAAATAAGGATAACCTTTACTAGGGTTTGTTCTGTCTTGAAGCGAAGGAGGTCACAACATGGATTTTTCTCCATTGCTCTGTAAATTCACCTTAATTTTGACCTGCAGCAGTAGCCTCTAGTTAGGCGATAGGGTATTTTAGTTTTATACTTGATTAATTTTTAGTCATTCTTTGACGCTGGATGCTGGCCTTACTGCTTTTGTTGTAATTTGTGGTATTTGTCAGTTACATGACAAAGTGAATTTGATTTGAATTAAAAACTACTGAAGGCCACCAAACTAAAGTCAATTATAAGCAAGAAATCCAAATACGGTATGGTATTAGTGGGTTATCTTGTTGTAACTATTTTTTTTTTTTCCCCAAAAGCAAACATACTTTATATTTATTGCACACGGTGTATGCTGTCTTTACTGTTAGTCCATTTTTTTTCATAGTTATTTGACACAGCGTCACTGACCTCCGTGGGGCTGTGGTTGCTTATAGCAGTGGATCTTCCAATTCTAACAGGAAAGTTTGATAGTTTTACCTTGCAGATTGGACTTTCTTTCTCTCTCCTGCAGATAAATACTTCATAATACTTCTGAAAAGAGAAAGTCAAGGAGGTATGTGACCTGAGCAAGGTGGGTGTTGGACAGCATGAGCAGTACCTCCACAGAATTATGGCTAGGTATTAGATAGCAGCTAAATACCGGCCTCCTGTTATCCACATTCCAGTCAGCCCTTGCCTCTGGGGGCAAAAAGTGGTGACATATCATTTTACACTCAATTTTAAGAGCTTAAGGAGGATCAAGGACCAGGAGGGCAAGATTGAAGGTGATGACAAAGTGTCTCTGATGAATCTGGCAGTAGTACTGAGGAACTTAATGGATACAGGAACACTGAAGCTGATGAAAGGCACCATCAGGAAGAAAATAACAAAGAGAAGAAAAAACTGTAGTGGGAATGGAAAGGCAGGATGGCAAAGTATAACCAGCCCTGAGGAACAGTGACTGACTGCCCTGTGGGACCATTCAGCAATCAAGATGCCCTGACACAGGACAGGAGTGCCGGCAGATCTCCTCAGCATGATCTCTGGGAAGCTGATGGAGGGAACATGATTTAATGGAAACCAAAGGAGGAAAGATGAGGCTATTCAGTCAATTTTTGAACTGGGTTGGAGAGAATAGCACTCTTAAGAGAGAGCAAATACAGAAGAAAAGTGCAGGGCTGACTCACTTATGAGCAGAGTGGGTCACTGAGGGTGACAGGATTACTAGAGTTGGACAGATAATGTTCATTTTGGCTTGCTGAAGTCAGTAGGCCATCTCCTTTGATGAAAGTTGCATGATATTTTAATATAAGTGTGAAGTTAACTGAAATTACATGAAATTCAACAGCTGAAAGCAAAATCATTTTTCAGTCGTTCTGGGGGAAATAAATCAAACACAAATAAATGTGGCAGTTTCCTGATGCAAAGGGAAGAGTAGGTCAGTATGATTTCTAAACATCCAAAGATTCATCTGGCCAAAGCAAAAAGCCATTCAAACAATGGGCCCTAAATTGAATGTAAACATGCCAAGCTTCTGTGATAATTGGAGAGGGTGTTTTAGTTGATTGTGTGTATATATAAATATATTGGGGTTTTTTTCCATAGAAATGTAAAAGAGGTGAAGAATCATTTAAAAAAAAGACAAACAGTTTTATTGTTAGAAGACTTTAGCATTTATTCAATTAGGAAAAATATTTAAAATTATGTTTACAGTAATGAGGCTGTTACTGAAGAAAACATTTTGTGGCTTCCTAAAAACTTCACAAAACTTTCTTCACTTATCAATTCTATAATCTGTCATTTACTGGAAAATGTCAGGCTTTGGTGGGGCAGCTTTTCTAGTAGCGTGTATAATAGGGAAAATAACCCAAATACATTAAAACATTTGTAGGCATTATTATTACAAGCTGTAAATTGTGTGAAATGTTTCTAGAGCAAAAAAATTCTGAAACAGTTTGGTGCTCTTGTTTCTTTTCAGCCGAATGGTAAAAGAAACAACATTTTGCTATCTAACTCTGCATTGTGGTCACAGGCAACACTAGTGTTTGCAATCAAGGAGCTAAATGTCAGCACTCTGCTTTTTATTCAGATATGAACGCAGAGGTCCTGGTGAGGGCTCTTCAGAGGTGTGACCTACATGTCTAGTGTGTTACTGATAATACATTTTTAAAGACAGAAATTGAGATTCAAACCTAGCTACAGCAGTTAAAGCAAAATGGCTGCTGGGAAAAGGGTCATGGCTTCAGGAGTTGCTTCACTACAAATTTATGCCTCCTGCCCATAAAGACATATGTAGACAGTTAACAGAGAATTGGTAAAAGTACAATATATCCCTGAGTAAAGAAAAAAAAAACCTGTAAAACAAGCAAACCATTTTTTCTTTAATGTTGAGACTTTTTTCTTGGTCAAGGTGAACACTGAAAAGTACTGCATTTCATTCCTCTTTCTTTACAAAAAAAAAAAAAAAAGAAAAAAAGAAAAGAAAAGGAGACAGTTTACTTTTTAATTTGGAAAAAATTCCAGAAAATTTAAAGCAGAACTTTTTTTCCCAAAAAAGCTGTATTTCCACTAAGACATTCAGTTTTATTTACTTTGCTCTGATAGTTGTCTCCTTAAAACATGGAAAGTGTTAGGAATATAGATAAATATTTGAAGGGCTGGAGCTTTACTCATTGATTTCTGTTGGACTGACTGGATATCAGAGCATGAGTCTTTAGACCACTGTTGGCTATGAGAAAATTTATACTGAAAGATAGCTTCCCAGGAGAGACTCTCAACTTTGTTATTACCTTTTTTTCCACCTGTTCTTGTCCCAGATTTAAGTTTTACTCCTTGGTTTCTTCTTCTTCTTCTTTTTTTTTTTCCCCTAGGCATGTTTTGTCATTAACAGGCTTTCTGGATTGCTAGTCCTCTAATTCTGATCTACTAAGGGCTTTCATTAATGCAAATGTACTTCTATTCCATGACCAGCTGATATACCATACATCTCCCAAGTCAATGGTTCTAACTGTTATAAAGTATCAGCAATTTTATCCTTTTGCCCAATCCATATTAGTCTAGTCTTCCAATGTTATACTTAGGGTTTTTTGTGTTTCCCACATTTTCTACCTCTGTTTTCTTGCATTTCTTTTTCCTTTTATCCTTTTCATTTTCAGGTACTGCAAGTATCTCTGCCTCTAGCACATGTTGATCACACATGCTGTCCTTTTTCATTAAATACCTGTAAGAGGAACTAAGACTGATCTAAACACCTAACATATTGTGTACTGCTTTCTATATTTGTGAGCATGCTGGAATTAGACCTGACAGCAACTAAATGTTCTTAGATTATCACGCATGTGAGGTGAACCTGATCTGCTCCACATACTTTGTCTCTGCTTCAAAAATTGGTTATTACAGACTGTAATGGTCTGGGCTATATTTACTGTTTGGAACACTCAAAAGAAGCATGATGTCTCCAGCTACCTAGATAACAGCCACTGAATATGTAAAGAAAAGTTTTGATCCTTTAAAACAAAGGATTCAACAATTTAACGATTTTTCCACTTCATACATCAGAACTAATAGTCTACAAACAAATAAGTGAATTTTGTTTTCTTTCTTTCTCATTGGGACTGTCTCTTGGTGAGAATATCTGCAGAATGATGATGACTTTATGGATGCACTGACGCAACACACCAGTATATATACGAGATTTTCTAGCCTGTTATGATTTGGTATGGGAACACATGCTAGGGAGGTTCAGCAGGGATTTCCAGAGCCTGAACCTATCCATGAGAAGGATGGAAGAGCCTCTAAAGATTCACAGAGAAAGGTTTCCAGATTTCTTCCTACTGCCAGGGTAGGTTCAAGTGGTAGCTGTTACAGCACTAATTCTGAGACAGATGAAAACCTTATTCAGCAAAACTAAAAATTCTTACTAGCAGGAAATGTCTCAATGCAACTACAATAGAATAGTCAAATTTTCATGGTTCTTTGTGTAACTTTCTGTGCAAGTAACTCTATGAGATGTACACAATGGTAGGGTTGTTTAGTCTGGAGAAGAGGAGACTGAGAGGAGATCTTATTGCTCTCTACAACTATGTGAAAGGAGGTTGTAGTGAGGCTGGTGGTGGTCTCTTCTCCCAAATTACCAATGACAAAACAAGAGGAAATGGCCTCAAGTTGCATCAGGGGAGGTTTATATTAGATATTAGGAAGAAATTCTTTACTGAGAGAGTGGTTGGGCACTGGAACAGGCTGCCCAGGGAGGTGGTGGAGT
>JAVSBS010026734.1:0-23561 GCA_033124195.1 Coracias cyanogaster | reverse complement strand
AGTTTCCACACCAGAATCTGCCTTATGTTTGGCTCAGGCATCAAGAAGTTCCCCAGTGACTCTGATTTTCATCCAGCTCACTTCACAATACACAAGCCTGCCCCTACCAGGACTAGAAACTTTGCTGTTTGGTGAGACCACACATCATCATACCTGACAGAAAGGGAAAAAGTTGGATCCACTTTCCAGGAGTCTGGCCCAAACATATGAGTTTGTTCATGTTCTTTCATTGGATTCCAGTCTCTTCTCCAAAGTAACAAGTGATAGAACAAGAGGAAATGTCCTCAAGTTGTGCCAGAGGAGGTTTAGATTGGACATGAGGAAAAATTTCTTCACTGAAAATGTTGTTAAGCATTGGAACAGGCTGCTCAGGGAAGTGCTGGAGTCACCATCCCTGGAGGTATTTAAAAGATGTGGTGCTTAGTGACACAGTTTAGTGATGGACTTGCAGTGGTGGGTTAATGGTTGGACTTGATGATCTTAACTGTCTTTTTCAACCTAAATGATGCTATGATTCTATGATCCTCTCATCTTCATAGCTCTCTCTGTGGTTTCCTCGCTCTCTGCAGGTATTCTGACTTCTCTGTTCCTGAAGTATTAGGTGCTACAAATCACTGCAAGGTGGTGTTACTTGTGTTTTATGAGACTGGTTCCCCCTTACTGACATTTCCTTCTACAGGATTTGTTGAATGCACAGAGCAGTGCATGCTGCATATGAACTGCCCATGGATGCTTGGCAGCACCTCATGCCCCCTCAACCAACCCAAAGTTCCTTGTTAGGCACTTGACTGAACATCCAGGCATCTCTCAGATTGCTCTCTGCTTTTCTCAAAAATCCCCTGTGTATACATATTATATGCAGAGGACTGAGTCTAAGCAGGTGTAAAGAACTGTCATATTTAGAAACTTACTGAGCTTTAAAAATCTCTGTTTACTGTGCATGAAAACACCCACAGAGAAGAGCATTGGATTTAAATAATGTGTTATTTGGTTTCACTAATGACATTTCTTCCCTAATACTTCTACTAAATATTTACCAAGCAATAATGATAAGTTCACCAGGGCCCAGACCACCCACAGGCATGTAATATGATGATCCGTACTAGCTACTGAGCATTTATCTTCTCCTCATTTACTGGCCAGCCCAGGCTGCAAGCTGTGATGCCACCCATCAAACATCATCCTCCTTCAACAAGGCTCTGTGCCATAGAAGCCACACAGATTAAGAGGCACCTGAAAAGCTCTTGTTTAATTTTGTTTCTTGTCAATCTCTGCTTAAAAAAACATAGTGCCTATAGCCCTAAACCTACATTAAACAAGGTTATTGTGACTGGAGGCTAAAAATTCACCCTCAGTGACCTGAGTTAGGTGGTTGTTTCTTCTCTCACCTCCAAGCACCTTCTGTGCTAGCAGATGAACTTTCTATCAGAAGCTTCCGGTACTATGATATAAACATGCAGAGACAGTGAGTAAATGTTTCTGTAATTGCAAGAGTGTTTTATTGTGTGTCCAGTCATAAAACGGCTTCAGCAATTAATGGCTGTGTTTGTGTCATTTGGACAGATATTGCAGGAAACAGTTCTTGGTTTAATTTTTCTTTGCATTGTTTCTGATAAGGTCCAGGAAGGTCATTAATTCAGCTTAGCCAATTAAATTCTGAGAAATTGCATCTTTCCTCCCTGAACCAGAGTAATTACACCACTGCAGCACTGGCTGTGGTAACTCTTGCTAAAAAAAGCTGGGAAAATGCAGCCACAAAATCCTTGTTGATTATACAATATGTAGGAATCCAGGAATTTCTATACACAGCTTCTTTTAAAAAGGAGGGAGTTGTAAAGAAGAGCATATTCAGCAGCATAATGGAGAAACAAAATGACTTCTGCTTTGCTTTTGCTGAAGTTAGTTTTAAAAAAAGCAAACCCCAAATTTACAAGCCTTTCCCTTTCATCAGGGCAGCAGAACAAATCTAGGCTCATGGTTAACCATGAGAATGATTTACAGCAAAAGCCAAAAGCTAGAGAAAAGACATCTGACCACTTCACTTTTCCTTTTCTGCACCACTTCATTGGGTTTTTTTTCTTCAACTACTCTCTTCCTGCATCTCCATTTGGGATACATTGGGAAAAGCATAAAATCCAAAATGACTGATATGAGTACAAGTATAGAAGGAAGCAGCAGCTGCAAGAGGACAAATCAGTCAAAGTAAGTACACCAGAAGGAAAAGAATTCAAAGAACATATTAGATATTATGACATGAATTCAGCTGACATGATATATCATTTGGGGCATTTAACCATTGCAGCTGAGAGTCCTTCACTGAATGAATGGTAAGTGTTTGGGTACAGTATCTGTTACCATTTCTATGGGAAAGGAGATCTTCTGAAAATGGGCCTAGTTAGTTCACAGCTGATATTTTCAGCGGAATAAAAATAGCTGGTGTGGGGGAAGGGATGATGGAGAGTGGCAAAAAGCAGGGACTCGTGGGTGTAAGCCTGAAGGACTGGTGGAGAAGCTGCTCTCTCTGCTGCAGCAACCTCCTTCCAAGGTGAACATATGCTGTGCAGCCCCCAAAAAAGCAAACAGTTTGTGGGATGTGATTTTTAAGTCAGATTAAAAGAACCTTTAGCAAACCTTCCCTGTCAGCAGTATGGTGCACAAACTCCCTGTTGGTCTATGGCTCAAAAGGCTCCACGTGGGGCTAAGAGAAGCTGCAGGCTCTGGCTGAGGCTTTCGCAGTTTAGGTTAGAGGAAAGTGACATCTCTAAATGACCACTCTTTAAAATGCAGTGTGAAGGTGCTTGAATTTACTCACGATACGATTTTCTCACTTGCTTTGCTGAAACTTACTTCTACTGGTGCTCTGTGTAGCCAGGTTAATGTTTCCTTGGGTTCGACTAAATGTCCTGCCGTTTCATCTCTGACACATCATGGACATACCCTTTGCCACCTAGGATTTCTTATTTATTTCTAAGAAGACTTTGGGAAAGTTGGGAAGTTTTTGGAGATTGATCAGTGTCTCATAAGAAAAATCTAGTTTCATTTTATCTTCTCTAGGGCTTCAGGGATTTTAATCCTTTAGTTTGCCTGGGAAGCTTTTGAGATTTCATGGTAAGAAAGACAGAGAGAATGGTTTCACAAAGGTAATTGGACTGCAGAAGTGACTGTTCCAATTGTGGGGCAAAACTGAATGGAACAAGCTCTTGTACAGGATCTTTTTGAACTATCACGTGTTATCTGAACTCCAGAGAGAGAGAAGAGATGTTAATACTTGGAAATGGAACTTACTACTCTATTGCTCCTTGACCTCTGTTTAAGAAAATACTGTTTCTTGAGACAAGTCAGTGCACTTGATAAAAGCCCTGTTTAAGCCCTTTAAAATGACTAAGTCTTTCAGAACAGACCCATACATCTCTGGCAAGTAGAAATGTCTCATTGTATGAGGCAAAGCTGGTGGTAGAACTTGGATCAATTTTCTAATTTGCTTTATGCTGTGAAAAAGTTACTCTGCCTGATGATAAATTGGTACACATCTGGGTCTGAGCTGGTCATCTATACTTCCTTTATAGAGAGAAATGGGATCTTCTATGCTATTATTATCTTACCCTGAAGCCAATATCTAAAATGGGTCAAATGAATCAACACCTAGAAGTGTCTCCTTCAAGTGATGGGAAGGGAATTTAATGTGCTAACCTCAAATGGAAGCAATTATATTGCAAATGTCTCAAGTAAGGTGAAATGCATCTGTCTATCCCCCTTTCTTTCCTGCAACATCCTGCAGAAGACTGAGAATCTTTCTCTTGAAGAATTTAATCCACACCTTATTTCTAATTTCTTTAGTTCTATTGGGCCATGTTTCCTGGACTGTCTGTTTGAGATTGTTGGTTGTCAAAGCAATAAGATCTTAATTCTCTAGAGTGCTCAAATCTCACATATCTTGAATTATTTTCTGCAAAGAATATGATATGTTTTATCTTGGACAATATGTTGTTCAATTGTTAATGGGGTCCATATTAACAAAAAATTATTCACATTATCAGCTCTTCTGTGACAAGAGAAGTACTGAAGAAATTTTTGTATTCCTCCATAGGAAGATAAAGCCACAATCCAATCAAGTGCAGGCAGGAAGGTTGTGTTATGCCACAAGACCTTATGTCCTTCGATGAGGGACATATGTGCTGTAGTAGGTCATGCTGATGATGAAGTAGGGTGGTTACAGCCTCTCTGAACTTCCTCTGCTCTCCATCCAATAAATCCACACCTGGTTTAGTCTCATCAGTGGGAAGTCTATCTGAATGAGGGCTAATATCAAAATACAGTGTGCTATTCATCAGTTGCCATGGGGAAAATACTCCTTTTGGGGGGAAAGAATAACATCCTTGTCCACCTACTTGTCTTTATACATAACCATAACCTATTCAACCCAAACTCATACAGATGAAATGTCAGTCTACCTGTTTCAACTTCCAAGATGTGACACTCTGGTACCTACCACCTCATTACATGCAGTGATTATAACCTGATATGAAACATAATAATCTTCCACAAAAATACTAACTTCCCTCCAGGTTTTTAATCAGTTCTGTGTCATTTTCCAAGGTACATAGTCTCTTTTCTCACAAGCAGCATTTGTATGACACAGAAATCTAAGCAGGTAGAAGGCTCGCACAAACAATGGATAATTGTAGAGACACTTAGCTGTCAGACAGAAGATCTAAGATGCAAAACTCTGGACATTTGGTTGATACTGTGATCTGGTTTTCCTAATATTTTTAGAAACAAGTGTACAGTGTGTAGAATATATACTAGAAGATGAAACAAAGCTCTGCCTTCCTGAAGAAAATAGAAGTCATGTGGAATGTTAACTAAATTGCTCTTGATTTTCTTTTTCTCTTCTGCAAAGGAAAAAAGAGCTTTTTTCCCTGCTCTCCTAAAAATAAAAGATTGATGAAAATGATGCATGACATGCACATCAGGAAAATGCACCCTGACATTTTTTGCACAGAATATGCATTGCATGTTGACAGATTTTTGCTATAAAACTGACAGTTTTGGTGCAAGCTGTTCCTGCCATGACTATAGGGAATAGATAGCAAAAGGGAGAAGTATAATTTACACTATGCACACTTGAAATGAACCTGACAGGCTACAAGGTGGCTCAGTTGTTCCATGTAAAGGTACCATGAGGTATCTAAAACTAGTTCCTATGCCCTTTGTAGAACAACATCTCTAAACATTATCCTTGTAATGTGGTGAGCTGATTACAGGAAAATCACAAGTCTTGACAGATTTTCACATGTATTTTTAAAGTATTGATGTGGACCAATGAATTGAATTGTGAGATTCCATCTCTTCCCCCAAACATTCATAGTGCAAGACCAAATTTCCTTTAAAAATTTACATGAAACAAGACTGCTTATTTATGAAAAGATGAACAAAGGGCACCATGCTATGTCTGCATAGTTCTAAAGACTTTTTAGAATAAATAAAAATGGTAACAGTACTTGTAGCAAATTAAACATTCGGCTGCACAGAAAGTATATCTATTAATTTTAAACGAGAGTACATCCAAAAAAATCTTTCTTGTTGTATAAAGGTTATCATCAAAGCTATAATATATTCAAATTCAATACAAAATGTCATTTTACTAATAAATTCTTTATGCTTTGAAATTTCAAAGAAGTGGAAAGATCTTTAAAAAGCAGTGATTAAGTATGCAAATGCAATCCTTGCAGCCTTTTTCTTTTTTAGAGAAATGTACCTTTTAGAAACCTATCTGCAGGGAGATCTTACTTTTTTCTCACCTTATTTTTCTTTCCACCTCTTCTATTTTTAATGATGGATTGCTGTACAGTAGGCTGAACACCACACAGCTTCAGTCTTCCCTATTTAGTTTAATCTAGGGAGAACATTAGATTTCTAATCTTGAGCAGTCTCACTTCCATTCTCCCATTGCTTAAGGGCTTACCTGCTGTTACCTCAAGCTAAATCCTTCTCATTTATTCACATGAACCATCAACTTTCACGAGAATGACAAAATAAATAAGACCAGCAGAATATGGCCCCATATTTATTTCAGGAACAGCATTCTGTTGACTGTAAGTGCTACACAGAATGACAGTAGGGCTCTGCTCTTCACACCCACTAGTTTCTAGGAGAACGACTTGATTTTTGTTTTTGTACAGCATGAGCTGCTTAGTAAATTTGTAAGAAATGAATAAGTTAGGCATATCCTCCAAATCCAACTCAGTTTTGAGGTATTTTTGTTTTCCTTGGCATTATGGTCTGCTGCTATTCTGCTCAGTACTTCTTGGGGCTCTCTTTTTTTGAATTTTATATGCCTGTTCTAAGTTTGGCTCCTTTCTACAACTCTCTCAATGGGCTGCTTGGAAAGACACATGATTCATAGACCTAGTCTGATGAAGTCCTGGGGGATCAAGCTGAAATTTTAAATTTCACCCAGAAGGTGAATGAATATGATCTCTCACATGAAAAAAAAAAAAAAGAAAAAAGAAAAAAAAAAAGAAAAAAGAAAAAAAAGAAGAAGAAGAAGAAGAAGAATCCTTCATATTCAGAGAAACTGCTGCACATCGGCTAGTGTCAGAGACCCATAATGTGACTGGAGCTCAGCTGCATCCTTTGGTCCTCATCCCACCTGAGTGCAGGAAATGAGTTCTGGAGTTCCACAGGAGAAATCTGGGATTAGAGCCATAAAATAATGTAAATGCCCTTGTAACAGCTTGGGATCCACAATACCTCACCTTTTTGGGTCTTTTTATTGGAAACTAACATTTCTCTGGACCCTGACCTCTATGTAGACTCTACTATTCCGGAGGTCCTCCTGCACTTACACGGCCCGGCAGGATACTGTGGTCAAGAAATGTGATTGTGAGCAGCAGCATTGAAAGAAGTGATGTGGCTGGCATTACATCTGGCCACCTTTCACTTTCCACCTTTAATGACCCTAAGTCTAAATAGCAAAGGCAGCTCCTGCCCAGGGCATGAGGGAAGGCTGAAATGGGGCAGAAAAGCATTCTGGGTCAAGCAATAGCACAGAGTCCTGGCATCCTACCCAGTTGCTTTGTTTAATCCAGGAGCGGTGGTTTTCCAGTTTCTTTAAACAGCCCATATGGGGTGCTGAAAGGGACACAGAGTATAAGCAGCCCTTCTATGCTCTCTCTCTCTCTCCCCTTCACATTTTACCGGAGCCGCTGTGCTAAGTCTCCCAGTATTGATGCTGCCTCTCTGTACCTCCTTCACAATCAGCAGTGGAGCAACTGGACGTGGGATGCGAGGCAGTGACACAGCAGAGGAGGGATGAGGTGGGGGAGAGCGCAGCTGGTCCAGGGTGTGCACCAAGAGACACTGAGCAAAATGGATCTCTGACTTTTGCCTTTTCCTAATGCATCTAGTCAATACGCAGTGCTGCATCTTGTTAAAAAGGCAGAAGTACAGCTAGCAAAGCTGCTGTTGCTGCCTATCCCCATTTTTACATTCAGTGTCAGGGTGTCTCACTGCTAGGGGAGGCCCTCTGCCAAGGAAGCTGCTGCTAGCTTCGACCAAGCTACAGCAGTAGGAATGCAAATTCTTTCCCAGTCTATCCCTCTCCCACAGGAGATGATACAATTTGGGGGCAGCTGAAACTTTAGAACTGCCATCTGCTTCTGTAAAGCTGTAAGATAGAGACGACTGCTGGTCAAAAACACAGATGACAAATCAGTACAAGACAGAAATGTGCTGAGCAATCCGAAAGAAGACAAGTTTCTCTCCTAAAACCAGAATGCAATAGTGGTTCTGGAGAAAGCAAGGCTGTATAGTAAGCTGTTAAAAAATGATATTCTGAACAGTACTGAAATATGGGACAATTATGAGTTGGAGAGCTAGAAGTTCATTCCTCACTTTTCTGAGCTCAACCATTACAGTAGTTTCATCTTGGCTACCTTCTCCAAGAGGACTAGAGATTCTCCATGGTCGCCTACCTTCCCCACAGTATGTCACCCGGAGAGCAGAGTTATCAAGTCTCACAGGCTAGTATCCAAAAACCTCTTCAGTGTGCTACTGATTTGTTGCAGAGTCATCTATCATGAATGCAAGCCAGGAGTACGTAGAAAGAAGTAGGAGTGGAGGGGAGAGAAAGGAGCGATGCTTATTGTCATGGAAACATTTCCCCACTGTATTGTTGGCCAAGCACTTACACATGTGGCTTACCAAACAGTGAGGCAGACCTACAGAATCCATCAGCAGTGGTACATGTGACCCAGTGTGTGGTGGACAGGGTATTAGCAGTTTTGCTACCATTGCAAGGCTACTTGGACATCGCAATCAATAAACTACTTGAGCCCAGTACTCCAAGACACTTGCAGTAACCTGGATACTCTGCTACTGATGAAGACAAATGTAGGATAGCTGCAGACAGAAAAATCTGCTATAGGGCTCTTCTGCATTCTAATGGTTGATTCTAAGTAATGTATTTTCTGACCTTGAGCTCTGCATTTATTTTTGAAGAAGCTTGAGAATCAGTTTCAAATTATTGGAGGGATAGTTATAATCTCCATTTTCTTCCAACTGCATTGCTTTCAATTCCCATCTGTCCTTTCAGACAACTCCTCTATTAAATGGTCACAGAAGATGAATAACACTGGTATGAATTCTTCAAAATTGCATTACATGTTATTCTGCTCTTTATTCATGTTCTGTGTTGTTTTATTTACAATAACCTTGTGAACAGTAAGATGAGACGGCATCCACATGGTGTCTACATCCAGCTGAAAAACTACACAAGTGTATTATTAACATCTAAAGACGGGAAAAACAATAAAAAGCAGGAACAAAGGAGAGAAAGTATGTTTTCAAAATTAGGTCAGAAATTAAAAGAAGACTGTTATTGCTATGTGTTTGGATGAGCTTTTTCTTAGTTGCCAAGGTTTTAAAGATCTATTTGTGCAATTCATTTAACTGTCAGAAGTTCATATGCTTCTCTTGTAACACCTACTGTATGCTAATATGCCTTTTTCAAATGGATTTTATTCAGAGTTATTTAATATACACAGAAATGAACACTGCAAATTTTGTATTGCCTTTACTGGCTCCAAATGCAGAGTATCACAGAGAGCTTTGAGATCAAGGGAAGAAAGATCCTCCTTCTACTATATATTTACTTCATAGATAGAACTATTCCAGCCTTTTCACTGTTAGGATTACATGGTTCATGTTGCTTATTCAAAGTATCTTAACAGCATGGTAAACATGCCCTAGATAAGGAGCATACAGTAGTTGATTAAATCATTTTCTAGATCATTGCATCTGTAATAAAGTACTTTTAAGTCTATTACATGTGAAATTGTGTTTTGTATCACTACTTGAGAAGGTTTTGAGGTTATGAACTCTGCTTCACCTCACAGTTCCTGCTGACAATGATAGAAGGCCATTTGCAATTTAAGAATTATGATTCTGCAGGTGTGTTCTGTGAGCAGGTTCCCCTTTCCTTTTCCACAGTGCACACTGGCATCGAGCTGGCTCCAGTTGTCTTTCAACTCCAGTTAGCACGGTATTGCCACCAAGCTCAATGCTCTAAACTGGCAGCTCAGACTCCAAAACTCTTGACATTGCTTACATCAGGATTTATTTTTTTTTAATAATTTCTGGCATCTCCTCATTTCTTTTTTTGCTTCAGAGTGTTTAGGTGCATCTGAGTCATACTTTCAAGCTTTTATCTACAAACATGAGTGACGAAAGCTTTTATTTTTTCTTTTTTTTTGCTTTAATGAAAGTCGATAGTCTCATGCAATTGCTTGCTGCTAGCTGTGGCCTTCGGAAAAACAGCAAACACCCCAGGAGTCAAAGTAAGATATGAGTGCTGCCAAGAAAACCATCAAAACTTCTCTGATTTTTAGGCTCTTAATGGGGAAACTGTATAATCATGAAGGGCAAGAAAAGGTGTTAGTAAGTCGTGCAGGGCTTTATGGTGGGAATAAGAGGTACAGGAACAGAAGCTTTCTGATGAACAGAAGGCACAGAGAAGAAAATATGTTTCTGTCGGAGCCATCTGTTGTGGATCTCCCCAGGCTCAGCTGTGGATACGGGTGGAGATCTCTGTAAGATGATGGAAGAATTATCTGTTGGTAGGAGTTTTTAACTTCATTACATAGATTGGAAAGTCATGCTACCAGTAATTGTAAAGTCTTGGCATTCTTGGTTGAGAAGATCTTCATGTTCTACTGTAGAGTCACTGTATCAACCAGAGATTATTGTGTTTTAAACTCAGATCTGTACAGAGTTACAATGGAACTGGTTGTCAAAAATCATCTATGACCAGGTGGTTATAAATCATTTAAAACAGGTGTGTAAATAATGTTTTGGGTTCAAAATGGCAGGTTTTTTCTGTGTGTGAAATAAGGCTCAGTGGAGTGAAAAGCTCAAGAATTTTAATGTGAAGGAGGCGTGCAATTAATTTAAGTCAGACGTGTGTATTATTTAAGAGCCTTCTTGTGTATTGCAGGCACAAGGCAAAAATGATAGGAAAGGAAACTTGACCCACCTGGAAAAAATAAGCACCCACAGAAAGCCTTTAAGAGTGAGAAGAAACCTGCCTCTAACAGAGAAGGAACTGACAGTTAGGAGAGCTAGGTCTCTAAGGTCAGAAAATACAGAGATAAACCAAAAATGTTCAAAAGCCTCACCGAGCTGTGGCTCATGAAGAAAATTAAAATAAATTGAAGGAGATGCTATATCCTCTGAAATAAAAAGACAACAAGGCGGCAAGAAGTGCAGGAACTGCTGACTGACAGATAGAAATGAAAGGTTAATCCAGGTACGGCCAAACGGTGAATGAATCCAGCTCCCAACGTGTGGGAAGGGGATAGTGCTGGAATGTGAATGAGGATGTCAGGGTGAAGGAAGCCATCCTTTCCTGAGGCAAAAGCATAACAGAGGGCACATTTGCACAGCATGTTGCAGTCAGGCGTGAAGCAGCTCCACGGCTGCTGTGGCCCAGCCAGGTGAGAGCCAGCTCTGGAGCAGGCATCGCCGAGCTGCATCCATGCCATGCTGGCAGTGAGCTAACACGCCCTGCTGCCAAGGCGTATGACTGCGGCAAGGCAAGCGTAGCTCACATGCAGCCCTTCCACCCAGCGCTGATCGGCAGCTCAAAAGGCCTCCTCCAGCTTCGAGCCGTCTTTTGTACAAACCTGAAGTAAGGCTGGCTTCATTGCCCACTCAGAAATGCAGGAAACTAGGTTCCAGTCTGGGCAACCAGTGAGTGACACTTCCCTGCTCCCAAACTGCGAGTTAGGCAGATGGCTTTAAGCAAACAGAAATTTTATTGTAGGATTTAAACATATTGAGAGGGGAAACCTGAGCAATCTGCCATGAGCTGGGCAAACACTTCAAATACTTTACTGGCAATAATCTTGACCATAACTTCTCCTCCACTGCCAAGTGTTGAGTGAGGTGGGAAGTGCTTGCTGGCTGCCAGGCCAACGCATAAAATGGAGAAGTGAGGGGCCAGGAGAGCTGATGCTTCCCTTCTCTAACAGGAACTAAGGCAGCTGCATATATATTAAAAACTTCACAAGTTCTATGCTGTCAGAGCCCTACATGTGTCTCTGAAAGGCAACCCAGTTGACTCCTTCACCCAGCTGAGAAGTTGGTGTATGTGGGAGCTGGTCGCTTTGAGCTGCTCCTGGTCATTTTTTGGTGGATAAGCGTATCTGTTGTCATTACTCAGCTGTCCTGCCCTCTCTCCTCTCTAAGCCCATCCTCAGACTGCAGTTTTACATCACTTCTGGCATGGCCTGGTCTTCAGCTCTGCCTTTCCCAAGAAACCTCTCCTCTGTGCCCTAACACTCATTTGTTTTGGAAAAGCTGCAAGGACAGCCAGGATCTATGTGGAGTCCTTGCCAGTACAGGGAGATTTTTCTGAACACCCTTTCCCTTCATTAAGAGTCTCTCAGGGTCTTTGAAAGAAATGCTTCCAGTACTATTAAACTTGCATGTTTGTTAAACCTATTAAAGATTTAGTGAAAGCTGAACAAAACTAAACAAAGTAGGACTGGGTAATGTCCCAAACATTACTTCTCTCTATCCTGACACTTCACCTGCTCCCCAGGAGATGCTGGCAGAACGTTTGTCTTCTGCTGGCACGTCTCCTCCTGCCACCTCCAGGGAGAAACATGCTGCTTCGTGGCATGAGCAAAATTAAAAAAAAACAGGAGTGGAGGAGGGAGATATGGATAATCACAGCTCAGTTGGATCTTGTCTTATATGAACCCCAGAAAAGCTTTCAGGTAATAAATAGGGATGAAAAGGCAAATAAAAAGTGGACTGAATCTATCTAGATTTAAGGAAACTGAGACAGGGTGTGCCTCACAGGAACTAATATTTGGTTAAGGCATAACAGAGGATTAATTCTCACATTACAGAACAAGAGGAGGCTGCTGGATTACAGGAGTAGAGGGCAATAGTTACATTCCTTGTGAGGGCAGCCTTGGCCCTGTCTGGTTTGATGTTTTCCTTTGTGACCTTGGTGGAAGAGCTAGACGTGCACTTACAAAATCTGCAGATGACACAAAGCTGGTACGTACAGCTAATACAGACCAGAGAAAGACCTGATTATTATGCAGGAAAAATTAGATGACCTTGTGGAACAGCAGAATAGAAACAGCATGAAATTTAATAATCCAAAGTGCAAAATCATGCCCTTGAAGACTAATCACCAGAACTTTTGCTCTACAAAAAAGGTTCATGAACCAGAGGAAGGAGAGATGAGCAAACTGATTGACCATGGGATGGCCATGAGCCTCTCTGTGCTACATGGCTGTGAAAACAGCTAATGATGCTCCAAAATGTACATGGAGAGTATTTGCAGCAGAGTTGGTAAGGAATTAGTAGAAGGATATTTGGCTCAGAAGATTATATGTGTTTCTGCTCACCTGTGTTTAAAAGATACTTTAAAGTGTAATCAATGCAGAGAAAGGCAGGTATGTATAAGTAGGAAAGGTGAGATGGGGTAGCAGTGATTACCATTTCTGTGTCGTGTATGCCCTTTTTTCTCCTCCCTTCCCCAAGCTTTCATACAAGATTTGCTACTCTGTGTTTATGTTGTACTTACTGAGTTATTCCCATCGCTTAAGGGATATTCCTGTCGCCTGAGCAGGTGAAGAAGAGAATTCCCCTTTCTACTGATGTATAACTTCATTATGGGGCAAGGGGAAATGTTTACCTTCCTTTCATTCATCAGAGGTTGGCTATAGTAGAATATTAAGGCAAACGCAGAGTTTTCTCATAGTCCTGGGAAATCATCCCATGCCTGTCAACTGTATCCTCTTCACCAGTTCAGGGCTGAACTGAGCCTCAGGGATAACCAAGAGTGGTGGAGATGCCAGCAGCATCCACATCGTGAAGGTGGGTACCAGCAATGACAGCTCAGCACCCAAATGTTGGTCCATCCACATGCTGCTCTCTGCCACAGCCCTATTGCTGAGGTGTCTCTTTGCTGGACTTTGCTGAGCTACTCCACATTTACATCAGTGCAACAAAAAAAAAGAGCCTCAAGCGCAGCTTAAGGTTTTCAGTGCACCCCTGGCATTTTTCTCCTCTTCCTTCTGCCTTTCATGCTTTCTGGACACATTTGGGGTCAGAAGATGGGAAGGAAATTCTTCAGTGGATTGGCCAATGGGAGCTTTCAGCAACCTCCCCCACATCAGCACTGTAATCTGTGAAAAATATCTTGCAATAAGGACAGGCTGTTCATTTTCCTCTGTGCCCAGTTTGGCTCACCCCGCGTAAGCAGAGGCTATCTTTAGCATGTCGTCGGTCTTTTTTATGAAGAGATATAAAAGTTCCCGCAGCAGGAGTCCTCTGGCTCTGAGACTGGGTGAAGGAATGAGGCTATGACAGACTGCTTAGCTGGCCCCACCATTCAGAGCCATCTGCTTGCCAAGATTTCTCAGCTATGAAGAGAGAGGCAGGCACTGCCCTTCTCAGTGGTGGTATGTCACTGTATGTATTGAGCACTACTCAGAGATTAGGAAGGGTTCAGATAAAATGAAACCCAAACAATTCAAATAGATGAACAGAAGATGCTTTGTACTACCCGCTGTTTAAAAATAATCCCTCTAGTTGTAAATAAGCAACAAAATGTAGTAGTTCTTTCCCAAATGCAAATCGGCAGAGCTCTCTCGTAATTTGTTGAGATCCCATTAATGAATACAAGCAGTTTAAGCAGTTTGTTTTATGGCCGTATCTCTGCAGTTGCTTACATCGAACATCATTTCCTTTCCTGTTGCTAGGCTTGCAACAAGTCCCAGGAGTTATTTACAGACACCTTAGTTTTATCTAATTTAATGGCTTTGTGTTGTCAGCAGTTTTGCCATCTCATTGTATTCCCTCTCTTCCTGGTCATTAATAAATAGATGGGGCCTGGAGAAAGAGTGGAATTAATCCTAGCCGTGATCCTCTGGTACACTCCCTGTGGCATCACACTCCTACCACCTTTTCATCCCAACCATCTGCCATTCATTCCCATCTTTTTCTCTCTCTTTAACTTGTACAAAGACCTTATCTCCTACCCCAGGGTTACTGAGTTTCCTTAAAAGCTTCATGTGAATGATATTATCAAACGCCGCTGTAAATGCACATCCTGTGATTCTCTTTTAGTCAATATTTTGCTAACTCTTTATAACATTTGAACAGCTTAGGAAAGTACAATTTATCCTCACTGATAAGTATATCAATTTATCTCTGCTGATCTCTGCTGACTTGCAATTTATTCATCCTGATTTTTTCTCTCTCCTACACATCACCTGTAGGTGTTTTATAAATATTTTAAATTATTTTCTCAACTATTTTCCCCATTAATGAATTAAGATTCTCTAGATTTCAGTTCTGAGGGTCAGTCTTAAGAGCTATTTTAAAGATTGCTTCAGCGCTGGCCATCTTCCAGTTATCCAGCAGAGTGGATGTTTTAATGATGAATTCCATATCTTTAATGATAAATTATGGTAGGCTGAAATTGTGCTTCACTCTTAGGATTTCCTCAGAATCTCCGATGAATTCCATTTGGTACCATGAATTACTGGAACATATATTTCTGGAGTTGTTACACCTCTGATATTTTCAATATCTTTTATCCAACAGGGCTTTCACATCATTACATGTAACTTCAGAGTAAATATTCACCCCCAGCCCTTCTTTTCTGACACCGAAATAAATCATTTACTTTCACTGGAATCTTTTCTCACCCTGTGCTTTCGTCCTTTACACTTAGCAGTCTAGTAAGCCTATGTATAATAGTCAGCTTTCCACATGTGATTTACTTGCATCACTTATTTGTCGTCATGCATTTGACTGTTCTTGTGTACTTTCTGAGCTTCATCTTACTGTATGAGTTGTGTCTTGCCTTCCAAGCCTTCCATTTTATTTGCATTGCTTTAACTGTGTATCTATTCCTGAAAGATGCTTTGAGGATTGAAATTAATCCTTGAATTTTACCATTTAATTATCGTGTGCCTTCCTTTGTTGTTTTTTGTTTGGTTTTGTTTTTTTTTTGTTCTGAACTGTGGAGATCTGCTAAAGCACAGGTTATAAATAGCTCCCACTCTAAAGTTATGAATCAATTTTTTTAAAAAATAACTATTTCTCTGAAAGAAAAAGCCCCATTTTAAATGCTGATAGTTTATTTTAAAAATACTGATATTTTGTTTATTTAGCCTGAATATTATTCCATTCACCCATACTTGTAATTCTATCAGCTTCAAGGGAAATACTCATGTAAATAGGGATATCATCATTACTTCAATTGCAATTATTGTACTTGGAACCATACTCTCTGAAGCAAACTCTGTTGTTACTAAGCTGATGAACTCCATTACATATAGTATTCCTTCATGCTTAACCATCTTGATCCACAGGTATGCAGGGTGTGTACAGCACTGGATTTGCTTTCCTAGGATCTAGAGTTTGTGCCCATTTCTCCTACGCACCCTGAGTTCCCCTCAATGGTTTGGTAGCATGCTTTAACTTGTAGCTTTATCCTCCTCTGAAAAACCTGACCATCACTGAACATCTTTTGCTATTCTCTTCTAATAAAAGTTACTTATTCACAGTTGCTCCATTTCTTCCCAACTTGATACTGGTTCCTTAACTATTAGTAACCCTGCTGTCCTTTATCTCTGTACCTTTCTGTTTCTTAGACATCTGTGATTTAGCATGTCTGGCTCCTGAATCCTCCTCCCCATCCAAGAAGAAACCACTGATGTTCTTTTAGATGTCTAATTTATTTCTCAAGTTTGCACTGCTGTTAAAATTCAAAACCAAGTATGCAAGGAATTCCCTGCTTCTAAAATTGTTTTTCTGTCAGTGGTTAGGTCCTAAAGCTATTGACTACCATCTGTCCCCATTAACAAGCTAACTCCCATAGCCAAGCAGCCATGATAAAATACAGGATCTCTAGCTTTACATGTGCTTGAACAAGTAATGAGTAAAACTGCAAGTGATGTTCATGAGAAATGTCTAGTGCTCAGACTTTTGAAAAACAGGCCACTTAGATTAGGACTAATCAAGCATTTTATGGTGAAATAATTTTCTGCTAGAAATAACTCAAGAGTTGGGTGCTCACTAGCAATAGAGATGAGCCAGGATGAAGCATATGTTGTAATCAGATGAAGCAGGTACTTGAACCTGGTCCTCCTAGTCCTACATGCATTTTCACTATTAAGAGGACAAGGAGTGGGATCTAAAAGATGTGTTAGAATGTGACTATAGACGCTAATTTTTAAGAAAAGTGGGTGGAATATTTATCTTCCCTTTGTTCAGAAAAGGGAATAAGGGAATTTATTTAGTATCATATCCTGTAATGACTGAGCTGTATCTATTAACAGAGAATTTTAATTTTTTTGCTTTAAAAAGCAATGCTAAAATTATTAAAATTTAAAAATGCATAGTGTACATTTATGCTCTGTAATTGCTGATCAAATTTACTGCTAGACCGTTGGTTCTAGCTCTTTGGAACTGTTTTGTTTAATTACATCTGTAGGACTAACCCAATGAAGTGTGACTGAGGCATAGCATGCATTTCTTCTTCCTGACAATGCAAGTCACGTCTCCCTTCAGCTGCCAGAAGATTTGGTGAGACTGGCACTGGGCATGTTTAGTCTCTGCAGTCAAGCAGGGTTCAGAAAACCCCAGGCTTTGCCGTGCCAGAGTGCAGTGCTGTTCAAACTTAACTTCCGTGGCTCCAGAAGCCACCCACCCTGTCTCAGCAGCACAGCACCTGAGCTAGCATGTCTTTACAGGTGTCCCAGAGGAAGAGCCTGATATGGCTTAGTTGTCTGTACCAAAGTGTAGAAGGGCTCCTCACCACCCAGGTTGTTGCCTTTTTATGTTTTTCTCTCTAGGCAGTAGAAATCCAAGGTCTTTTAAGAATTGGAGTTTGATGATTGTGCTACTACACAATACTATATGACTTAAAGGCCTTCTTAATTATGTGATAGACTGATAGAATCATTGAAGCTATTCCAGTTTGCCCAGTAAATACGCCTTTGGGTATGAAAACTGTACAGATCAAGTTTGAAAAGCCTATTATTTGTTAGGCAGTGTAAGAGATCCTGTGATACTTTCTCTCCAGATATTGCAGAAGTAATTAGACTATACTAGGAGCTGTTACATTTGTACCTTTGAGGTCACAAGCACATTTTAAACTATTTTTTTCCTTTCTCTGCAATGCAAGAGTCAAAATCTGGCTTTCCTCAACTGAAAATTAAATGGATATGTGACAGGTATTAATATGCTGTTTTATTGTAGCCCCACCCATGACACACCAGACTGGATTTCTTTGAAATTATCTGTGCTGGATTTGGGGAATTTGTTGACATGGTAGTTTGTGCCCACAAGAAGGAAGGGAAAGCCCAGTACCACAAGTGCCTGCTGTTCCTTCTGAGTGGGCAGTGCCTGGGGACAGAGTCTGAATCTAGTCCCGGATCCAAAGTTGCCTGGAACCTCTCCACTGACTTCAACTGCCACAGCAAGCTGTCAATCTCATCCCCTAATGTCTGTGTTAAACCTAAGAACAGCATGTTCTCTAAAATGGCATTTTCTTTTAATGAAAATAAAGTCTGGAGCATTGACTGAAGCCTCTTGCGTTCATTAACAAATTCTGCTGTCAAGTATGGATTTATTCTGATTTGGTTCTCAGCTACTGGATTTTGTTTTCCCTTTGTTTTCTACAGTAAGGAGTCTTCTACTATGACAAATCCTCTCTCCACTTTGGTACTTGCAGATGGAATTACCATATTACATTAGGTGGAAGAAGAGAAAAATTACACCGGCCTTCTTTCAGGGACTCGTACTTCAGCCAGTGTCTGGCTCCAGTGAGGGCTGAGTAGATTTTTTTTCTTTATTATAAGAGTAAAATATACCAGATGAAAGTCTTTCCATGCCAGCTTTGTTACCATAAATATTTGTGATGAATATGCTGGTCCACTTTTTAATAGGGGATAATACTTCAGATGGCCAAATGATCAAAACACAGAGCACACTTAGGTCAAGGTAATTTAATTGTAATCTTGCCTAATTGTTATTGCGATCTGGACTGACAGAACTGAGTTAATTAAACCCTGATTATGAACTACTCTCTTCTTCTTATGATTCCATGCGCCAAATACAACACCAGTACTCCTAGCTGACATTTTCCGTGAAAAGACATTTTTAGGCATCATAACGTGTGAAGGCTGCCAGCAGGGCAGTCTATCACTTCTACCTTACATCAAAGGGATGCGCACCCTCTTGGAGGAAGAAAATAAAGCTAGTATAAAAAAGAAGACTCTAGCAAGGAAGGTTAATGTGGGCACCTTGCAACTCTGAAGATTCTAAGTTCAAATCTGGGAAAGAGAGCACAGCCTGCACTTCCCGCCTTTCTTCCTTGCCCTTGAATCAAACAAGAATCTTTGGGAAAACTTCTGAAAAATACCTTCATCTCTACCTCTCATTAATGTAATTGCCTCCATTTCTCTTTCAGTGCTCAGAAGAATGTGGCCATAACAACAGCCTTGTAATTTCCACCATTCCTGGTGCTGCTTCTCCACTGCTGACTGCAACAGTCCACTTGCCATAGCTGGAACCTCAGGTGCAAGATGTGAAATATCCTTAAGTGAAGATGGTATAAAAACCCGGGGAGACATGAAACTTTAAGAGATGTAAAGCGTGTTCCTTAAATAGCTATAGCCTTTGTTTCACAGCTCTGTTTTCTGGTGGTAAGTAATTTTTGCAATTACAAGTGGGGCAATATCAAACCTCTATGAAACATTCATAACTGTAACTAAAATGAGTGATGTCTCTTCAGCTGATGCGTGCTTGAGAGGAACGCCTTTGATGCCAAGGCTTTTTAACAGTGCTGGTACTGTCATGGTTGGATGTGTAGCTTAGTCAGTTTGACAGTCTCTGCTGGATCTTTGCCAAATGCTGTATTCAAATCCCAAGTTGTCTGAGGATTTCCTGGTCAGAAAGGCTGAGTGCATTTCTGAGATGGGAAACCTGCAGTGTGCAGGACGCTAATACAGATACCAGATCTCACCTAGGGGAGGCTGCAAGACTGACAAATTGCAAAGAGAAGAAGAGCAAAGAAATAGGTGTGCATGTGTATTTGTGTGTGAGAAAGGGGCAAAGAGAGAGAGCGTCTGTGTGAGAGAAAGCTGCTAAAGGGCAGAAAGCATTTGGGGAATCAAGAAGAGAAGACTATGCAAGGAGGGAGCTGGGAGGAGGCTAACAAAGCAGCAAAAGTAAATCACCTTCTTTATACAAACAAATAGAGGTATGTATGTGTTGGAGAGAGAGGGTGACACAAGAGAAGTTCCCAGATCTGGTCAGGAAGTTGGCAAGAAAAAGCTACCTAATAAACACCTGAGGTTTATTTAAGAACAACATCTGAGCTGTGTTCCTCACTGTTGAAGCCATCATTTAGAAAACAAGCGAAAATGAGTTTGGTTGTCTCACCTTAGTCCCACATGGCATTTTACACAACACACAGAAACTGTATGGATTTTACACACAACTGTTTTCATAGATGGAAAATCTGGATCATAATGATGCAATGGTGCAGACAGAAGTCCACGCTGAAGGGTATTAACAGAAACTGCTGCAGCATAGTGTGCCTGCATTTTCCCTGGCTGTAACTAATAAAAGCCCTCATCCCCAGCAGTATCAAATTTACTCAAATTAAAAAGCTGCTTCTCTATGACAACAGACTATTCTCCTTGTTCCACTTCAAAATGTATTAATTATGGAACATCATGTTTTACAAATATTTTTCTGTATAAATGCTGCATTCAAGCACTATAATGTTGAGTAAACAACTATGTGTGTTTTGCACTATAAGACTGTTTTTAATACTCAGAAAAAAGTTGCATCAGTGTTTCATAAGTAGGTCACTGACAATTCCTTATGTATTTCTTAAATTCACATGGACTTTCCAGGTCCTGGCATAGGAATACATGGGCAAAACTACTGTGAATAAAATATTGATGGTTTTTCTTTAAAAATAAATAGACCCACATGAGCTGCGGTAAGAGTGGTTATGCTTTTCCAGTGCAGGATTTTCATCTGCATTCTTTAAGAGCTTTACTTGGTTCAGTTTATTAGCATATAATTAATATGAGTGTAGTTAATATGAGATTCCCTTTGCAATGAAACCATTTATGAATTTGGGGCTTGTAACACTTCCCACAACTCTTCATTTGGCATGAAAATTGTTGCGAGTATTAGTCATTATTCAGAAGACCCACTTATATTTTAGGCTCTAGTAGGGGATTTGGTGAGGGGGGATGTCAATATCATGACATCTAATCAAAAAATCTCATTGAAATTTAAATACTGCTGGCCAGAAGACTGTTTATAAATCAGTTGTATTACAGAGCATCAAAGCTGTGCCACACAGCGTGCTCCTGCTAGTGTGACTAAAGCACGGCAGGCTCACCTGCCTGCCAGGCAGGGACATCACTGCCAGGACCATTTCCCCTTCCAGACTTGGTAGCTGAGTCCAACGTCAGCTCCTCAGAAAGCCTTTTCATTTATACTTGGACAAACTGTATCTGTGGTGCTGTTTACCTGTCCATTGCTGTGGAATTACAGGATGTCCATTTCATCCTAGAGGTTTGGTAAAGAGAAGGTTGTTTCACTGTAGATGTGGTAATATCTATGACCAGGTGGTATGCTAAAGAAAGTCACAGGAGAAGCCCCATGGCCAGTGCAAAAGATTAGCCTTGTCTACTACAGATGTTTCCGTGAGTAATCCCACCTCTAGCATTTGTAGGGATCAGAACTATCTTAGCTCACAAAAAAAAAAAAAAAAAAAAGAAGAAGAAGAAAAAAAGAAGATAGCCCGGAGACATCTAGACCCTGGAAAGCCTTGAAAATTGCTGTGAGGCATAAAGGACAGTGGCTAATATCTGAAATGGGCTTCTTTAGACAGAGACCTTGCTTAATACAGAAAGGAATACTGTAACTGGAATACTGTGCTTTCAATAATGCACTGTTGTTATAAATATGTAGACGCTGTACAATTTTCTTAAGTCTGTCACCCTTTGCCATGTGTGGAGTAGATTATTATGAGCCTCAGTATGAAGTGTATGTAGATGTCTTGGCTAAAGTACATGGTTTCCGTCAACGGGAAGAGCATTCCAGCCAGCTAAAGGCATAAAAACAATTTTCTTTTAGGTATTTCCATAATATTCAGATTTAAGAAGGGACATGCCCAGAAAGACTGCAAAATTGGGTGTTTCTAGAGTGACCAGAAAGTGATTCCATAGGCAGAAATATGTATTAGATTTAGCCAACTATTTGAAAGATCTAATCGTTGATATAATATTCCTTGCATTGGTAGAGACTCTCATTTTGCTGTTCACTTCTTAGTTAGCTGAATTATGTCACCATTGCCATCTCACATAGCAGAAACACAGCTCTGTGTCATGTGTATAACGTCTGCCCTAGGCTCCACCTAGATAAGAGGGAATAGGTAAAGCAGGTTGGATGGCGTTTTGAGTGATTTTTCTTGTATGTGACATGAACGCGAGCGGCCACTCCCCAGAGATCTATTGAGAGAGCAATGGATTATCAAAGGGGTAGACTCCACCTAATTTACACACTTACTCCACTGTGGCAGCCCCAGCTAATGGAAAATGTCAGTGGCTGCTGGCAGACGCAAAGAATTCAAGGGCAGATGTTTGCCTCTTGGTTTCTTTGCTTGCCTGACTCAACTAGCAGTGGGGCTCATTATGCACCATTATTGCTCTAGATTTTGAACCTATTGCTTCTCAAATTAATTGCTTCTGCTTCAGTTATCTGTAACCAATGTGATTTGAAATAGCATGAGAACAATCACTGACGTGTGGCTGCCGTCCGTTAACTCCTCCAAGGAAACACCTCATCCGTTAGACTGCTCTGGCAGCCAGTGGACTTCATGAGTTCAGAAGCACAGTTCCACATAGCCAACAGGCTGGAGACAAAACTTTGGTGCAGAAGAGGCGCTAGGCTGATTAGGATTGGAGTGGCACGTCACTATCTCCTCTGCCTATGCAAGATCAGGGACGTAGCTGGTACCACTTTTTTTTGGTTTTCAGACCAAATGGGAAGTGGCTGTAGAAGCACCTCTCATGGGGCTGTATGGGCTCCACCAGCTGGAGAAGAAACCTGTAGCTCTTCTAAGGGTGACATAGGTGGTTGGACACACTGGAAGGATGTTCCGATGCCCGCATTGTGGATTTGGGTTGAGGGATGGATTGTATTTTCTTGCTTTCCTTTTTAGACACTCCTCTCCATTTTTTTTCTTTTAGGAAAGAAAATGTTTGCTTTTGTATGTTGCTTAGGATCTCAGCTGCTTAATCTGTCCTGGAAAGAAGATTTACCATCGACTCCCATGGTTGTGTTTGGAAAAAAAAAAAAAAAAAGGTGGAAAAAACACTCTTCCTTTTAGCCTTTGGAATTATTATTGGGAAAGATCTGTAAAGGTTACTTGTAAAGATTTTATTATTTGTAAAGATCACAGAGGATGAATTTGGGAGGTCAATAAACAATACTGGAATCACCAGCTGACATCAGGGTCTTTCTGACATGCATGCGAAACTAGAAAAAAAAGAATTTAAAACCCAATCCTTTATTCCGCAGAATGTGACAAACTGGCAACAAGACATTTCTGCCTTGCACATTGGGAGTCTATGAAAGGGAAGAATAGGGCTATTCTTAGCCCCCTTTAGAGGCACACAAAGTAAGGCACAGAAATGTCCCTTGCCAGGGGGGAGGAGGGTTTGGGAAGGAACCGAGGACGGGACCGCCGTGTAAAAACGCCCTTCGCGACCGGGCAAACGGGAGCCGGCGGCGGGCAGCCCTCCCAGCGAAGCCACCCCCTGCAAACGTCCTCGTTTCTTCGCCCCCTCGCCCCCGAATTATTTTTATTCGTGCTCAAACACCAGGTTTGGTGTTCGCCAGAGCCTGGACGGCGGTACCTCGGGACGGGAATTCGAGCCGGGCGGACGACCACCGAGCCGCCCGGCCGCCTCCCGCCGCCCCCGGCCGAGCTC
>JAVSBS010026730.1:2862-38061 GCA_033124195.1 Coracias cyanogaster | reverse complement strand
TTCTGGAGAAAAATGTGGTATGTGTGATGCTCTCATATCTTCCTCTTTTCCACAGTAGTTGTTTTTAGCAGAATTTAAAGGCCCTTTATTTTTAAAACCAAGCTTCCCTTTTCAGGCTGCAATGCTTCTTCTACCCATTTAAACCTGCTTCTGGAGCACATATAGGTGAAATGCTGAAGGCCTGTTAGAGTGAATGATAAAGCTTATTCCTATGGGGATTTTGCTGTGAATTAGTGAGCTTATACTACCCACTACAGTGCTCATAAAAAGGAATCTTTTCTGAACTGTGACTTCAATATGTATGAGTCCTTCAACTTTGTTAGCGTCCTAAGGATGCATAATACCTCTTTCCTTGAAGACATGGCTTCCAAGAATCAAAGATATGTGCTTAGGGAAGATTTAAGTTAGGGAAAAATTATTACTTCTGCCTCTGATCAAAGCAGAATAAGGAACTTGACTGCTACACTCTCTCTGTTATTGCAGTCTCCTTGCAATCAGGGAGCTCTCTGAAGGAGAATATACCAAGAGTCATAATACCTAGAAAAAGAGGAGGAGTTCTGACCAAGAATAGCATCCGTGAGCTCAGCTGTCTATCTACAATCTAGGCAGCCTTAATGAAGTGATTAGCTGCTCAGGGCTCTTCGGTGGGTGAGAAGGGGTTATGATGCATCCTTGCTGCAGGCTGGCATCTGATAAGCTCAACTGCATTCCCTGAACTGCTCATCTAAGAGCAGGGTTAAACTCTGAGGAAGAAATGCAGATGTGGATGTAACAGACTGGAGTTTCATTCTAGTTGTAATACGCTAATGGAGAAATATTTTGTTAAAAAAAGCTTGAATTTGAAATTAAAGTGAGATGATAAACTGTACAGCTACAACAAGGTTGCCAGTAGCTCTATAATGATGCAGGATGAATGATTAGACTAGGATTAGAAAGTGTATGGGCCCATCTGACTTGCAGAGAGGCAGAGGCAGCCCCTGCCTGAGAGCTAGGACTGTGACTTGGGAAAACAATGTATAAATGACTGTATTAATGATTTTTTTTTCTTCTCTGAGTACCGTGAAAGCTCTTGTATGGAAACACATGGTCCTAGTGTCATCTGCATTTGCAAACCACGCTGGTGGTCCTGTATAGAAAATGCATGGGTAGAGTACAAATATACAAGATTTAAATCAGAGCCCAAAATAAAAACATGTGCACTAGAAAGCCTGGAATTGGAGAGGCACAGAATCGCAGGCTGATTCAGTAACAAACTCCTCTCTGCCATTTCATATACAATTATTTTTTTCTCTACAGAAAAGCTGTAGCCTGTTCTTGTTCTGTAGAATACCACCAGGTTAATTATTATTTATTAAAAATAAAACTCTGGTTTGTTTTATGATCCAATAAGCCCAATTCACTTCTACATCAGTCCACCTAACCCATCTAATTCAAGGAAGCTAAACTGAAGAAAAACTGGAGCAACATAGTGGCAAATCATTTCTGATAAAAAGGATGTATTTGCTTTAAAGCAAAGTAATTCAAATCAGCAAGCCAGAAATTTGCATTTAAGTGAATGATTTTAATCTTGGTTTGCATTTGCACTTTATTTTTTTTTCCTTGGAGAAAATAAAGTTTTAGTTGGTGTGTAACCCTCTCACTGTGATTACTACAGCAAAGTATAACACCTTACACTATACCAGGATTTGTTTTATTTTACAGGAGTATACACGGTATCTGTACAAATCTATATCACTTAGCATGTATTTACTCCCTTGGGCTCTTATTTACTATGTGGTTTGTTTTTCTGCTTAGGATTTGCTTCAGACTGGTTTTGTTTGGCCACTTGGGTTCCCGAGGGCTCTGCCCTTCTAGGCTTTAGAGCAAGGACGGCTCACACCTCTCCTCTGCCCTGTCTGGCGCCAGGGTCAGCTGGGAGCAGGAGGAAGGGGCTGGCAGTGGGTGCTGTGGGTGATTAATGGGTGCCTCGTAGAGGAGGGGGGGACCCAGGGCTGGGAAGCCAAGCGCTCCCTCCACCTCTCCCACCAGGGCCAGTGGATGCTTTCCAGGGCCTGTGGAAAAGCCATTCATGGACATGGTGGTGTGTCCAGTGGTTGGTTGCTCCCAGTCTGGGTGGTCAGCTGTGGCCACCAACATGCACAGCTTGAGCAGTCTTTCTTAAATTGTCTTAATGTAGTTGAACTTGATGGTTCATCATTTCAGCTGCGCCTGAAATGATGGTGTGTTTTGGTTTCTTTTTTAATTTCAAAATCTTTTTTAAAAATTCAGATTTTTAAATTTCAAATATAAATTTCAAATATAATTTTAGAGGATTTTTCCAAAGCAGTGTGAGGTGCACCCATGCCCTGTCCCTGGGCGGCAGGGGCGGCGGGTGCCTCAGCCTTACGCACGCCCTGAGAGGAAGCTGTGGGTGGGCGTGAGGAGACTTATGAGGCCAAGCAGCTGCGGCCGCCCAGCCTTCCTCTTGCGCCCCGGCAGGGAGCAAGCCTCTGGGCAGCCCTGCCACAGGAGCTGGGCACCCATGGCCCGGCGCTGAGCCTCCGCCTCGCCCCTGCCTCAGGGGTGGCCTTGGGGCCGCTCGCCCAGGGAAGCCACAGGTACCCTGCAGGCACTGGGAAGGGAAGCGGGGCAGGCTGGACTTGAGCTTGTGGGTTTTCTTGGGTGGCAGCAGGCAGGAAGGAGAGGGGCACGGTGGCAGGGGTGCTGTAGCTCCTCTGATGCTGTTCCCCTAACTGTGTCCCCCTCTCCTCTCGGCCCAGGAGCTGCAAGAAGATGGCGTGCCTGCCTGCCGCCCCAGCGGCGCTGGAGTTGAGGACGTGGCTGGGGCTTGGGCTCTTCGTGCTGCTCTGCCTTAGCTTAGGTAAGCCAGTGTGGGAGCATGGGAGGGGGCCCTGTGTTTGTCAGCAGGGGATGGTGGCCTCCAGGGCACTTGTTTTGGTGTCATCTGCCGGGGCTGAGGCTGGGCCAGGGGTTGGGATGGCTGGGCTTCTAGCCATGGCAGCAAGAACTGAGGACCTGTGAGCTCTCGGCTCCCCAGGCTGGTCACACTGGGCTGCCAGCTCCCCGAGGGGCAAGGTGGTCGCCCATCCTAGGTGGGATGAGGGGCAGAAGGGTGGTTTCGGGGCGGCTGACCTCTGAGGGGAGCACATGGCATAGCTCCTTGGGCTTCAGTGGCAGGATGGTTTCTGCAGTTTTTTGGATGGCTAAAAGTGAGTGCATGGTGGGGAAGACAGGGCAGGGCAGCAAGTTGGAGGTGTCCCCACCACCCAGGCAGTGCAGCACACAGCGAGTGCTTCCTCCAACACCACAAGTCCCCATTGGAGAACTGCAAGGGCTGTGCTTGTTTCTTCTCTGAGGGCCTGCCGCAAAGCTCACTGAAGTCCACAGTTTCCTCCTGACCTCAAGAGGCTTGGCATGAGTCTGCTCAGCTGTGTGAAATATTAAATTTGAAAGCACACAAAACTAACTTCTGAGCTGGGGTTCTTTGTGGATGCAAAATAGGTTGTGCTTACTGGCAATTTTAGTGTTTCATTGCAGCTAATGATACTCTAGAGCAAACCTGGGCTGAGCTGAAGCTTTGATTAAAAATCAAGTGATACAAAATTAGAAGTTTTTCACGCTGATGTTGTGAAACTGGGAGATATTTGATGCTGAGTTTCATTTTGAGTTTCAGTCTCAGAATCTTAAAACAAGACTCTGAAAATTTAACAGGGATTGACTCGCAGAGCTTACTTGTAAAGAAAGCAACCACCTCAGACACCGCTCGTGCGATCTCTGATCTCCTATCTTCCCCAGCGCTCCTTCCCCTACCTCTATGCTTGTGAAGCATATGTCAAGTGTGGATGTGTTTTGCTTGTACTGCAATGGGCAGACAATCTATCACATGCAGAGCTATTTTTCCTTCTGTACTTTAAGAGCTTGTGGTATGTTATTAATGTAATTACATGCATGTGGTGATTCACTGATTGTGTATCTTCTCTAAAAAGGATGCTGATTCCAAGGCCAAAGACTGGCAATACTTGGGCATACAGCCTGATGCCTGCTAATATCCAGTACTGGAAGTAGGTGTTTGATAATAGAAAACTAGGTGTTCCTATAGTTGTGGGGTTTTTTTGTATGATTTGCTAAGGTATGATAGTTTATCCTGCTTCCAGTCCCTCCATCTGTGTCTTAGGCTCCTGCTTGTGACTTTCAAATCCTCTGCCCAGTTTCAACCAAATTTGACAGGAAGGCAGAGCTGGCAGAGATTTGGTGTCCTTGCCTGCTATGTGGAAGCCACCGGGTAGCCATGAGCAGCGTCCGAACAGCCAGAGCCCACACTGCCCCTCATCATGCCCAACTGACAGGAAGGGCAGGAGGCAGCTGCAAGGGGGCTGTAAGGAGTGTGGGGTGGCACCACGGGCTTGGGAATGGGCTCCCAAGGCAAGGGAAGAGGTGCCTGGTCTGGGAAACACAAGGGACAAATCCACAGGCCAGCAGGATTTGTCATCCTGTGCTGAGAAGGCTTACTTCTCCAAATCTGATTGATTACAAAATTCTGGAGTTTAATTCTGCAAGGGGCAGAGTAGGGAAAAGAGCTACTTAAAAGCATTTTATCAGCTTTTGGGACATAATTGTTAGATGCTTCCCATGCAATGAGTCTGTGGAGGTCCTGGTGCCCCAGGAGCAGGTTGCTTGGCAGGCTGATAAGAACAGCATAGCTGATGCACTTCCTTTCTCTTTCTGTATGCGCACATACACAACCTGCCACCTTTCTCTCCTAAAAGAGGTATTCCTCCATTAGTGACCCTTGAAAATACATGGTACAGTACCCACAAACAAGTGGTTTTAAAAGCTTTACTGGGACTTCTAAGTGATGCCTTCCCGAGGTCACCCATAGGGACCACAAGGTCCGGCTTCTGACCTTGTCATGGCAAAATGAAGGCCTGAGAATCTGCCATCGCCCTGCCAGTGACTTCCTGTGCATTGTTAAGCAAGTCACCAAGGCCAGCACTTACAGAACTGACACGACACGGGACTGCTCATGACTGCATCAAGGCACAGGCAAAGCCAGCACCCAGAAGCTGTGGCTACATCTTGTGTCCTTGGGTTTAGCCCAGGTGTCCTGGTGCCTGCACACCTCTGTGCCATAGCACTCCAAAAGGTCAGGTAGCATGCTAGGATGCAGGCAGGAGCTCTCCATAACCCTGTGTGAGTAAAATAGTAATAAAGAGAATCGCAGCCTGCATTTTTACATTGTAGCAGTAGAAGGCATTAATGGAGGGCTTAAAAGGGATGATTTGAATCATTTAGGTTGGAAAAGACCTCTAGGATCATCAAGTCCAGCTTTTGTCCAACATCTCCCTAACCCCTAGACCATGTCCCAAAGCGCCATGCCTACCCGTTTTTTTAACACCTCCAGGGATGGTGACTCCACCACTTCCCTGGACAGCCCTTTCCAGTGGCTAGCCACTCTTTCAGTAAAGAACTTCTTCTTGATATCCAATCTAAACCTCCCCTGGCACAACTTGAGGCCATTCCCTCTTGTCCAGTCATTAGTTACTGAAGGTTGTATTTCATAGGAAATGATGTATGCCCAAGCTACGTAGATATATTTGTTTCCCCGTCAACTGAACTTTGCTACTCTGGGGTTTACCTGAGGTGACCCACTGAAATGCTGATGTAATTTAATGCTGCTGCTGCTGGAGACACTGATGCTCATGAACACCCTGCTGTTTCAGCACAGCAGGAAAAGTGGCAGAACTTATTTATGTACAATCTGAACACATTGCTAGTATCCCCGTGGGCTTGTTTTTCTCCTGCCATTGCACCTTCACACCTACCTACAAATTGCTGGGTGTTTTCAGTCGCTGTTTGTTATACTAGGAAAATGTTGCTAGAAGTATCTCAGTGTGACCTTTCCCTGCCCTGTGTTCAAATGTGCACTGACTGGAGGGACCAGGGAGCCCAGCTTTGTGTCCATGGAGTATTCCTTTTAAGCTTCCCTGGAGTCTTCCGACTGGGGACCACCTAGTTCTTGGTTTCTTCCCAGTGGTGAAATTTTTTGGGAAGTTTTGAGGAAAATCCCTAGAGTTTTTCTGAGTTATTGGAGAGTTGAGGTGGGGGGGAATATCCACTTCCCGCCACATTACAAGCGAGCACTGGCTCACCAGTAACTCACTGTGGGAATCCCCTCTCGCACGTTGCTGCCAATAAAAAGCTTGGAGTGGAGCTGGCTTTCAGAAAGGGACAAGGAGGGTTGGGAAAAAGAAAGATCCCCTGTTTCGTGGCCACCTCCAAATATTGAAGTGTGTAGCAGTGAGCTTTAGGTGGTTGGCATCTAATTTCCGTGCCAGCTCCGGTATGGGTTGTGCATAGGGCAGACTTCATGGCAGAAATTTTTCTTTACATACTGGATTTGCCCACTTGATCACTGGATGCAAATTGAGTTTCTGTCTTATTGCTCTTGCTGCCTTCAACTGGTTTGTTAATTTCTTTTTTTCGGATGAGATTCTGTCTCCTCCTGTTCCAGACATGCAGAAAAGAAATGTCTCTGGTTCAAAACTAAGAGCAGCGGAACTAAGGAACTCCTTTTTCTGTCTGTCTCACTGTCTATCCAGAGTGAAACCTGCTGTAACAGCTTATCTGAAGAAACAGAAACCCAATCAAAGGCTCCTGCTTTTGCTTACTGACTCTGTTTTACTACTTCTGTTGTGATTTTTTTTTTAATGAAATAGTTCTTTAGAAAAAAACACAGAAAATTAAGCATAGACAAGCTTAATACAGTTATTCAAACATTCCTTTCACCCACGTTCTTTCCTTTTACCAGTTAGATTAGCTTGAACCCAGATAACTCCAGTAAGCTCACATTACTCTGAGGGCAACAGAGTGATGCATTTCTTGGATCCCTGAGATATTTGCAATCTTTCTGCAATGTGACTGTCAGACATTCCAGCATTTAAACATGCAAAGTCTGCGGCTGAAGTTTTTACCCGCTGGGGCAGGTTACCAGTCAAAGTTGCCACCCGATATGTCCTCACACCTTTCCTGCTTGTTGCTTCCTCAGTTCTGAGTTACAAGTGTGGTTTAATGGGCATAATTAATATGACATAAATTATGGCTGCCACTGACAGAGGTATCCCCCTGAGATAGGTTTCAGCAGGGGTCAGCCCACTCTCTTCCATGCCCATTTGTGTTTACACCGACGCTGTGTACCCTGGGGGGGGATGCAGACAGGCTGCACAGTTGAGGGGGCCAAACAGGTCATTACCACCTCTCCTGCTCCTCTATCCTCTGCTTCTGGCTAAGTGATCGTCTTCCCCTGTGCACTAGTTCTGGTACATGTCTGATTCTTGGATGATCTAATTAATCTTCCTGCTTAGCAGAAAGTTTCTGTTTTTCCCATTGTTTTACACCAATGTGGCATATTGAACCAGACTCTGGAGAGCCCTGCGAGGAAAGCAGTGGCAGCACATGGGGTTGGAAGGGAAGGGAAAGCCAGGTCCCTTCTGTTTGTGTGGGGAGGGCATGAGATCAGCACAAATTTGTTGTCTGGCTGCACCCTGACGATGTGCCAGGCTGGAGAATTTCCACATTCAGAAAAATTCTCTTTCCTTTTAAGCATGTGTTCCCTACTACAAGCGCTGCACGCATGTAGATGTGGTATTTTTCATGAGGTGGCAAAGCAAATGTGCTGAACGCAATGAAGTCTGTTTGCTTGATGAAAGGAGGTCGGTTTTGTTTTTAAATAAATGAACTTTATGATTAATTGTAGCTGTTCTCTCCCCTTGGAGGGACATCACCATTGGGAGTCTCAGGAGGTCATTTGAGAATATGTAAATTTTTCCCAACAAGGAAATGCCACAGGCTTTGCTTCTGCTTTTTCACTGTTATGCTTTTAAAATATCATTGGTCCCAGGGGACTCCCAGGCTAAAAAGAAAAGTGCTGACTGCTGGCTAATGGTGGCATCTCTAGCTATACTGCACTCAAAAGACATGCACCTTTTGGCGAGCCCAGAGTGCTACTGTATCGTATAAAAAGTTGTTAGACGGAACCATCGAGGCAAGTGTCTCTGCACACCGCTGCTCTCTCCATAGCAGGTACTCTCCAGTGTAGTTTTAAGTACCTGGCAGATGAGGATTTAATCCCCGTGCTGAGGAAAGCGCTTCAGTCTGAGTAGATCTTGCTGTCAGATGCTACTCCTAGCAGCCGAGAGAGCCCCTTCCCTGCAACGCCTTGCCCTGCGATACTCCCACCCCTTGCCTCCAGCGGCACCTGCCCAAGTCTCTCACTTCAGCCCTTCTGCAACATCTGTAGCTCTCAGACCCCTCTGGACTGCTTCGGTCCCATCCCCTTAGCCATCCTTCAGTTAATTACCATTTGCCATGCTGCACTCTTGTATAGGGCTGGTTAATCTCTCCTCCAGCCAGTCCTCCAGCTGTGGGGTTATTGGCAAGGTTGTCATCTGCAGAGCATTTGTGAGCCAGTGCCTGAGTGGGGACCAGGTTTTTATAACAAGATAATGTCTGGTAGGCCTGTAGCATTGTTAGCTCTACTGGTGAATATTGCTATGGCTGTGGGCAACTACTTTAGAAGCAAAAAAAAAATTAAAAATTGTAATTTTTCTTATTTTGGGTGGGCTTATGTGAGAGGTATCATACTTTATTTTCATGGTTACTGGGCACTTTCACTCTCTATTAGTTTCAAGAGCAGGCTGGCTACTTGGGGAGCACACAAGGCAGTGAGATTTAGGAAGCACTGAAGAAAACCGTGGCCGTAAGCAGTGGAGAGGACCTCAGCTTCAAAAGCTCTGCTGTGAGGACAGCAGTATGCATGGCAGTGGTACTGGCAGAATTAGGAAAATGATCTGAGAACATCTTCAGCTGGAAGATAAATACATAGGGAGTACAAAGTGATCCAGTCAGAGAGGGACAGAGTCTGCAGGGGAAAAAATTAACAAATTTATTATTGTCGTTGTGTATGACAAATCTCCCCTGAAGGCTGCGTCTAGCTTCTGCCCCCAAACTGGGAAATTCTAAGAGTGCTGAACCAGTTGCAGGAAATTGATCTTGAAAGGAACTAAAATATGCAAGTCCACCAAGGACATCCAGATCTAGTGTCTCCCCTGCCCTTCTTTATTTTAGCAGGGTCACCCACTCCATGTGCTGGGAACAGGGGAAGGTGGAAGGTTCAGAAAGGTTCTTCCATTTGCTCCTTTCCCCAAGTCAAAGACATCCTTCTGTCCCCATCACGGGTGTCCCTGCTGGTATGCAGAATGAAAGATAAGCAAGCCTTCCTTTCTCTCCTCCCTGAGCAACACCCATGCGGAGGGCTCTGCAGCAAAGAGGAAGATTCTTAAGACACAGTATAGTCCCCATCCCACCCCCTAGTACTTTGGCATCTCATCTCCAGCTCATTGCTTGGATCTGACCTGGCTAGTGCCAAGATTAGAAGTTTGCCGACCGACTTGCCAAGAGTTGTGATGTTACTCATGTTATAAACAAAGCAGACTGGACATACCCAGGCAGTGGGCTTGTCCCAGCTGGGGCAGTGGTGACTCAGAAAGCAGTAGATCTTTATCTCAAGAAGTACAGAAACAGTTGGAGCAAGAGGGAGGGGTCCTGGCTGGCTGGAGCAGCCCCAGCACTGCAGCGAGCCTCTTTACCAAAGTATTTCAGATTCCCTTTTGTCTTCTGATTTGCTAACTGCAGATCATGGAGCTTTTTCATGATTAATGGAGTTTCCTTCCCTTTGAGGCCAGGTTTTTGACAAGACTTATGACTCGGTAATGGTGCTTCCTTTCATTCCCCATCTGGCTGGGTTGCCTTCCTCCCTTTTGTGGCTAAAAGGCAATCAGAGGGGTGTGAAATCTGCGTTCTGGCGAGTGGAGATTAAGACTGGAGAAAGCAGAGTGTTCAGTCTGCAGCCTGCAAAGGAAACCACAGTCGGACGGAGGGCTTCAGCGGGAGCACTGCATGTCTAAGAAGCTGGGCCCACACTGGACACTGGCATGTGTTGAGAGGGCCCTGCGAACCACTCTAAAATGAGTGTTACTTACAGTACATCACTGCTTGTGAAAGTACGTAAGACTGATAATTTCATTTGTCATCAACAGGGCTTCAAATTAGCACACTTGCTGGAAAAATGATGGAATTAGTTTGCACCCCCAAAGATGGGCTGTCTTTCTGTCTATAGACACAGGAAGGTCTCTTCTGGTTTTCACAGCTGCTTCATGACTTCGGGGATTTCTTCACTAAAGGCTTTGCACGTGAAACAAATCAACGTTACAATGGAAGTAAGACCGCTGAAGGAGTCAGGCACCAAAACACCATGGGATATTATAACCATTGCCAAATCAAGCAGTGTAGAGCTGGGCAAAGCAAGTTACTGTTTTATTTGGGAGGAACGTGGCTATGTGAAGATGGAAAGTGCATACAGCCACATAAGAGGTACCGTGCCCTTGCTATACTGCTCCAAGCAGAGCACCCTGAGGCTACAGTGCAGAAGCAAGCAGAGATTAATTTTTAGAAAAACCTCTTTGAACCGTTTCCCTACCTCAAGCCTGCCATGACATCATTGTAAACTAGGATTATTCCCCATCACTTCACTGCTGCAGGCATGTTTGGCTAGCGTGAGCAGATATGGGGAAGCGAGACCAAGTGGAACTGCTGCCCAGTGAAGTGTGTCACTGTCTTTCTTCAGGATGTCTCCTCTGCTCCTCTCTCTCACTGCATTTGGGATGAGTAAGGGAACGTGACCTCACAAGAGGTCACCGTGGCAGAAGCGAAGCAATCTGGGTTTACAGCTGCTTTGATTCACCGGAAGAGACCAGAGCAGCAGCAGTCCTGTGGCTTGTGACCAGAAGGTTGAGCTTGGGGTTGTGCAGGGGGAAGGGGCCACTCATCCTTCCTCTGTGTGCCAAGATGTTCCTTTGCATGCCCCTACTTGCTGGAGAAGAGTCTGGGTAGAAGGAGTCTAGGAGGCTTGCCAAGCACTCATGCCTAGGTTAATATGCAGTTATGGACGCCTTAATGAGGACGGCCAGTATGCACTTTCTTCTCTTTCATCCAATCTTTCTCATTGCTCCAAGTCTTCACAGTGAGCTGCAGAGGCAGGCAGTGTTTTTCTGCACTGCTGAAACTGTATCTCCACATCGAAGTTATCTGGGCATCTAATGTGCTCTTTCTATGATCAGTGTGTTCACAGGAGTCTGTCACACCACCAATTGAAATATAGTGCATTTCTTTACTTATTCCAGTGTAGCACAGGACATTTTAACTGAAAGTGAGTTTTAACTCCATAGAAAGCTTTAGAAGAATCTGATTCCTCACTGGTAAAATCACCTGGGATAAAGAAAAGACCAAGGGGGAATGTCTGTCTAGTCCCTTAAAGTCTCAGCTTCTCAAAATTTCTCAATTTTTCTGCTGATTATCTGTCTTTCTTGGAAATCCCCATAAAATACTGTGTTGCCCTCAAAGGATAAATCCAGCAAATTTGGAGCAAATGTGCTATTCACAGAAAATGAGGGGCCTGAGCTGCAGAATTACCCAGGGGCTGTTAATTGTGATTACTGCACTGACCCCAGGGGATGGCCACCAGGAGAAAGCTGCAGCTCCACAAGATGTGTTTTCCTGAGCTGGCCCAGCCCAAGTTACCAAAAGTTCCTTTATCTCACCATGACATGATGTGCAGCAACTCCTGGAGCTGCCCCAGGTCCCTTTTTCCAGCCCATGTACAGGCAGAAGGCAAGAAAGGTGTTGGCACCCTGGCAGAGTGGGAATTAAAGATGGCAAAGTTAGAGATGACAATAATTTAAGAGTAGAGAGACCAGCTGCTATTGCAAAGATAAATAAGGAAACTTATGGAAAAAAAGCCACACAAGGCTATTTTGGTCCTTCTGGTTTTGGAGGGCTGCTAACAATTTGCCTGAGAGCTTTTTTCAGGACTGTTGATCAGAAAAATGTGCAGATCCACTGTCTTACCTGCTACTGACAGAGGAGCAAAGGACTCCAGTCCCAGTAAGAAGGACCTTTCCCTTCATGTGCGTTTTGTGGTTGTACACACAAACCTTTGTGGGTTGCATACAAAACAAAGTAACACAAGGCAAGACCATAAAAAGACAAAGCAGTTCAGAAGGGCAGAGAAATGGAGAAGAGATGGGAAAGAGAACGGCTTTGGGGTTACTGAATTATCTGAAGGTTTCCAACAGTTCAACACTGCTTCTCTAGGGTGTTGCATGGTCTTTTACTGCCCTTTACAGCCAAATGTCTCCGCAGGACTTCTGTCCCAGAGGCAATCTGCTCTCCTGTACCACCTGCCCATACGTGTGGTCAAGACTAACCAAGCGCTCTGTGGCCAGGGAATTTCTTAGGCAAGGAGTAAAGGAAACAGGGATATTGGCTCACCAGCTCTCCTGCTTGCTGACTCTTGGAGCAAGCAAGCAAGGACAGTTTTCCTCTACACTCACCTTTCTGTTTAATCAGCCCAGCCATGTGGGGCATCTGCAGCACGGGCATAGTTTGAATAGAACATGTTTTTCCGCCCGAGGAACAGAAAGTCAGCCCTTTCATCCGTTCAGTGTTGCTGCACACTGCGGACTTCCAGTGACGGAGTGACTTGTGTGCATAGCAAGGGAGAGGGTGGGCTTCAGCAGGGTAGGAGAAGGAGGGATCTTTTTTTTCTAGAAAAGTCATTGAAAGTTATTTCCACAGGGGATACCTCCCCCACAGCCTGGTTACAGAGAGCATTCAGCACAGAAACGGGACAGAACTGAATTTTCATTTTTGGTTTGCAGTTCACCTTTAAAGTGAAAGGGGACTTTTGTGGGGCCGAATGACTCTTCATGGACTTTGGTTCCTTCAGGCTTGCAGTGTTCAGGTTGCAGTTTCAAGGGTGTAGAGCCTTTTAAGGGTAGATGTGACATCAGCAGGAGTTTCCAGCCCTTGCACATGTACTGCCAAGAAGGTTTTCGTTCTCCTTTTGGTTGCAAAGGAGACTCTTAGGGGCAAGGCACAGGCAACCTCATGCAACTCATGATGCGATGTCACCCTGACATTTACTGTACGCCTACTCTTCCCCTATTGCTGCAAAAGAAAATAGAAAACTGTCTTTATCAGGCTCCAAGGCTCCACAATCCCAGAGTTTGACTGGTTGCTTTTGTGAGTCACTCCAGCAATAGTAAGAGCCGAACTGTGAGAATAAGTGAAGATGTGGTCGAGGGAAAACACACACGAATGCATGTAGACACACAGGGGGAGGAACTTCAAGAGTCACAGCCTAAAGTGGGCTGCTGTTAGGGTGAACAGAAGGAAATGCTTTTTCACACAGCATGTAATCAAACTGTGCAACTCGTCATCACAGGATGTTGTGGAAGCCAAAAATATACATGCATTCCTGAAGGGGCAATAACTCTTCCTGAAGGGTAGGTCGAGCAGTAGCGTTTAAACTGCCAATGTCAAGAAATCTCTAAGTTCCTGGCTGCCAAAGGTTGGCAGGGTATGGCAGTCCTTAATCTGTCTGGTGTGGAAGAACTAGATTTTCTACCATTTTTGCTACCATTCGCTGGCTGACACAGGCCAGCGGGCTGAGTGGGCTCCTGATCTGCCCCACTCTGATTGCCCAGACTCTGCAATGCATTATAAGGGGAAGTACAGGTAGTAGAGGGAAAAAAAATGAGTTGGAATCTTTCCCTTTGGAAGACCAATGAAGTGTCTGACTGGAGGGAAACCAGTTGAATGAGAAGTTTCCCGTTTAGTTACCTATTCTATTTAATTGATATTAAAACAATCCATAGTATTGCCAGGACCTCTCCGGTATTTTTCAGTGTGTTTCCTACAGTTTTAATGGAAAGTGTGCAAGTGGGACAGGGATAGGTGTGCTGCAGGGGAGGGGAGTGAAAACTTATTCCATGTTCTGTCCCAGGCTCTCTGTCTGGGCTTAACTTCAACAAGCAGCCCCCAGCGCTGCCCCAAGAGCTGGCTGAGCATCTACTCATCTCCATCCAGTGCTGGCAGCTGGATGATTGCGAAGCACATCACAGCTAAGCAAACGAGCCCTGGTGGGTGGGCAACAAGCTTGTGGCTGCTTTGGACACTTCAGCTGAATCTGAATGTCACAGAATTCCAGTCACATCCTGAGTGCTGCACTGAGCCTGTGTACAGCATGGCTACGGTTAGCCATTGGCTGTGACAACTGTGTGTGACCCAGCATCAGCCAGACTTTGCTGGCGGTGGGTGGCAGTCCTTAAGCTCAGCTTTGGTGAGCATTCGGCTCATGCTTCAGGCAGAAGCTTTGCACATGATGTCTCACCTCCACTGACGGGTGACGCTGTGCTCTCCCCATCAGTGGCATGCCACCTGGTCAGGACTTCCCTGCTTTCTCTCTCAGACATGTTTACTGAGATCTGTCCTGCAGGGAAGGAGGAAGGAGTTTGAATCTTCCCTGTCCTGAGGCCAGCTATTTCTTCTCTTTTCTGCTTTGTCCCCCTTCCACTACCGGAGATAGATGCTAAGGTAGCAAGGCTGAGGCAAGCAGGGCAAACCTAAAACAACTCGACCTTCTGGCCTAACAAAGCAAGGTGTGCAGGGATAAGCATCATCCCGAATGTTGCACAACCCCAGGTGAAAGCTCAACCATCTGCCCTGGCCTTGGTGCAGCACAAGGACCACGTGTCCATACTGAGTCACTCTTCCTAGCTCCTTGCTAGGCTGCTCCTGTGCATGTCAGGTTCTTGCTCCCACAAGTGCCTGTTCACCTGAAAGAGGATAGAGAGAAGGAAAGCAGGGCTGATCATGAGAGCAGAGTGCAGAGAAGTTGTAGTACCAACCAGGGGAATTACTTCTAACCTGGTCAAAGTTATACCTAATTTCCCGCTGCAAGGGTCTCAGGTTATTAGTGTAGGTGCATGCCTGTATACTAGCTACAGCACCGACATGGTCGCTGGGCAGGAGCTGGGGAATGCCTGTGCTGGTTTGCAAATAATCCCAAGGGAGGCCCATGGGCCTTTGAAAATATAAATTTGCTTTAGCTAGACCAGACAAAGTTGTTCATTTGCAAATACTAGGATGGTGTGACTGTAACCTTTGTTTATCGTTGTAGGGTTGCTTCTGGCTTCTGGGATATTATCACAGAATTATAGAATCATTTAGATTGGAAAAGACCTTTAAGATCATCATACCGAACCTTTAACCCGGCACTGCCAATTCCACATCTTGAAAGGTTTGGGGCTTTTTTTGTTGAAAAAAAAAATCTTCAAAAAAACCCCAAACCCCTCAAAACTAATAGTCCACTGTGGCCCTGTTTGGCATGCAGTGCACCCACTGGAAGGTGACACAGACTTCCTGAACACTGGGCTCTGAAAAGGGAGAGCAGAGGAGATAGCAGTTTGGGCATGTTTGTTTTTATCCCTTTACATTACTAAAGGCAATTCTTTACTCTGGAGTGTGTTTTTTTTTAAGGAGCCAGCAAAATTTCTGTTCAAGCAAGTAATGCTCCTGACTTTGCCTTCAGTGATCCATGCAGAAATTATTGTGTGCCTGCTAGCCTGGGACCCTAAGTAGGATTGGAGCATCACATAAAAGACAGTGCCAAGGAAGGCCACGCCTCAGTGCAGAGCTGAAGGTGTAAACAGCTCAGTGGCTGATGAGGTGCATTAATCAGTGCAGACAGAGCTGAAAGGGCTCTGTGGAGCAGGCCCTGGCACAAGGCTATTCCACTGTCTCACTGACATTTGTTTGCCCCCCACCTACAGGCTATGCATTGGAGGAGGAAGTAGTCAAAAGCAAAATGGGAGAAAAAGTTGGCCTGCCCTGTGGTTATGAAATTCCCAGCTCTGAAAGCATACTTAATTACCGGGTCTACTGGCAGAAGAAGAACAAAACGGAGGTAGCATTTGCCCATGCATCGGGGAAGGAGGTGGATAACTCCAAGAGTGAGCGGTATAAGAACCGGACAGAGATGGATACCAGGAACCTCACCCTGTGGATCTCCCCTGTGGAAATCCTGGACAATGGCTCTTACCAGTGTATAGTTCAGAACCACAGAACTTCGCGGGACACAATTGTTGTGTGGGATAAGACTGTCACCCTCTTTGTTACAGGTAGGTGGTTGCCTTCTGACACCTGAGGCTTCCTAGTGTCAACCTCTGGGTGTAAAGGACACTCCTCCAAGCTTTAGTCGTAGTGTAGCAGATAGACTTTCATCAGGAAGCCTAAAAGAGTGCCAGAAGGTACGTTAACCAGTTCCGTTCTAGCAGCCTCCCTCCTTACCTTTCCAAAACTACCCCAGGTACAGAAAATTTGCCTTTCCCACCACCAGCCCAACATCCCCCCTTTGATGACTCCCTCTTTGGAAAGGACACCTCCCAGGACCCCTCCCCAGGTGCCACTGCTGGTGGGTGCCCTGGGCTGCCTCTGCCTGCTGTTGTCTTTCGGGCAAAGCAGAGACCAAGCCCTTGGTGCACAGTGAAGCATCCCAGCTGAAAGAGGAATGGGGTAGTACTGCTTCTCTGTGGCCACAGCAGCATCCCAGCCCTGCATCCAACCCCTGGGGAGCCTGGACTCTGCAGGGGGCTGGCCAGCTCGCGAGCTGCCCTGCAGCTCCATGATCTGAACTCAGTTTTGAGACTTTTTACCTTAAAGAAAGAACCCAAGTTTCTTTGCTCAAAATGAATCTGAATCTTTTCTTGGAGGCTACAAAAAGTTCCGTTGACATTATTTTCCATTTCCACCACTGTTTTTGTGACGGTTGGTTTCAACCAAAGGCACAGATACTGGTAACATATATAAATACATACATACACTTGAATACATTTAGCAGCAGAAATCTTCCAGACAAGTCAGCGAATGAGCATTCCCCATCTGGAATGAGATTCATCAGCAAAAAAACCCACCAAGGTTCTGCAGTTTGGCCATTGCCTGCTTGTCTGAGGGCATGGTGGGCACATGTGCAAGTAGACAAATGTAGTGATCTTTCTGGGAAGTGATACGAAAAAAAGGAAGTGCACTGCCAGCACCTTCTCCAGCCGTGGGGGCTGAAGAGTTAACTGCATGAAAATACTTGATGCAGTGTATTTCTTTTCCTCCCTGCAAATACTCCCATTTTTTTTCCTTCCAGAAATCCCCTTGCTATCTTAGCAGGCCAGTTGTAATAATTGTGGTAGACTCCTGCTCCCTCTGGTAAAGCACTATAAGTTATTGTGGGGACCAAGGAAGAGAAAGCTCCCCTCATCTCTGCTGGAACCAGGCTAACCTGAGGGAGGTGAAAAGGCGTTACTCCCTGGTGAATGATCAGGAGCCTTGGTGAAGCTGGCTGGGATGTTTGAAGGGACTTTCCAGACTGGAGGTCAATGCTGTATTATTCAACAGATAGTGGGCCTGGAAGGACATCCAGGTCTCTCCTTGTCTGCTTCTGGTTGGCTGTGTAATGTTGAGCATGTTTCTTGACTAGTTACTAGTTACTAGTTACTTGGTAGCTTAGACCATGGGTTCATGGTCAGCAGAAGCCATGGAAGAGGTGCTACAACCGCAAGGCCATCTGCCCTGTGCAGATCCCAGCAGTCCTGTGGTCAAATGGTGAGTCAGGCAGGGAGCAACTGCAGACAAAACCTTAGTCTCTTCAAAAAGGGTCATTTTGCAGTGAGCTGAGCAACCTGCTGCAGCTCTCTGCTTGGCCTTGCCATGGCTGGGGCTAGTGCCTGAGGGGTCGTGCAGGCTATGGACCTAAAGCTAGCAGGGGCAGAAGGGAGAATTTGGTCCGTTTGGCAGCAGTTGGTGTTGGTGTGACTTAGGGCCACCAGGCAGTCACACACTGAGTTCTTTTTCTGACTGGTGCCTCTCTTGTTAAAGATGTGGTCCCACAGAGACTTTTCCAGTGGGAGAGTTGCCTTAATAGTTCCTTTGTCACCCTTGTTTCCTCCTCCTTCTCACCCTGGGCTGTTTATTGCAACCTGTGGGCATCCTCCGTTGTACCAATGCAACTGTTTACAGTAACATAGTGAACTGCATTGGCAAAGGGAAGTAGGCTGAAAAAGACACTACCTTTCTTCTCCTTCTTCATTCATATTAGTCCTCTCATCCATGTCACCATAAGCCTCACAAACACAGCAATACATCTGACCAGATGGGAAGGTGTGGAATAAGCTGTGTGAGTGGGAAACCTCTGAAAACTGCTTTGAGAAAAAAGTCCAATGAGAACATGGTCTGAGAGGACATGTGTTGTTGCGCATTTTGTCAATGACTAGTATGACTTGGTCTTGCTGTCAGCTGGGTCTTCTGGAGGGGCTTTCATGCAGAATATGTAATTCAGTCACTTGGTGGACATCCTGGCCGAGACACCAACATGACTTACCTCTTTTCCCAGCAGAGGTGAACCCTCTGTGAGCTTCTGGCTGGGAAGGGACAAATGAGTGAGGGGAAAGGAAACTGTCTGCTATTGCCTGTAATATGGACTTTTATTCAGTCTCATATTTTTCATACCTGTTTTATGATTCCTTCTGTTTTTCCATGAACTGCTGTATGTAGAGAGAAATGGCAGCATTGGAGGGATGAGGTCATGAAGTCTGTGTACTGCCCAGGAAGGAGAAGCAGCAAAGGCCAAGGCCGTATTCAGTCAAGGCTGTGGGGAGAACGCTAGGGCACAAGAAAGGCCAAACAGATTATGATAAAGAATGCCTTGTGGGGAAATCTTTGTTTTGACCGTGGGTGATTAGGACCACAGCCCTTGCTGTAATCTAATGGAACGTTAACTAAATCTTTCTTGCTTCAGCTGACTTCAGTAAGCCGAACGTAACAACAGAAGTATTTACTAATTCTTGTGAACCAACTGAGATGGTGGTAAGATGTTCTTCTCATGGAGGTTTCCCCAAACCCCAAATCTCTGGAACTCTCAACAACAAGTCCGCAGCGTGGAATGCCAGCTGGGTGTCGAAGTCCAATCTCAACCTGTACAACATCACTGCCGAACTGTGGCTCAGCGTGACCAAAGATGTCATCTTCACTTGCTCTGTTGAATATAATGGCTTTGCCAAGTCCACCAGTTTGCTTCTGAGTAGGTTTCATTAATGGTTTGTGTTACAAAACAATTCTGTTGAATCTGCTGTGTTGCCTCTCTGAGAAAGCAGTAGATTTTGTATATCTGGTCATGCAAGATAACCCAACGATCCCACCTGTGAGCTGCACACCAAAATATCTCAAAGACTGTGAGACAGCAGGATTAAGAGAGGAGAGTTATGACAGTGACTGACAAGCAGAGCCAGCTCTATCTTCCTGCTGCTCTACTGTAAGTCACAGCTGGGCTGGGAGGGCAACCAGATCCCATTGTGATCTGGTGATATCAGCCCTAGTGGCTTGCACAGGTTCAGGCTGCCATCATTCAGTGCCCCTCTGTACTGGCACCATCTTGCTGCCAGTTGCATGACACAGACCTGGTATTTGAATGGAGGGACTTCAGAAATGTGTGTGCCTTAAAAGCCATAGGTTGCACTTAGAAAGAATTCCCATATTTAACAAGCATGTTTGTTCCTGCTTCAGCAACAGAAACTGTCAGCTGAGGTCTAGACAAAATTCCGCTTTCATGCACCTATTTAATAGAGGGTTAACTCATATAGGAAAAATTCTGTCACTGTGCATGGCTCAAAAGTGGTAACATAATAGATAAGTCTGTGCTGTAAAAAGCTTGAGGCACAAGTGGAAACAGCACGAGGGAAGGCAGCACACTACAGTCCAGATGTTTTGCAGAAGGGGATTTGCAAGAAAATTCTTAGAGCTGAAAGGATTTTTTTTTTTTAACATTGTTACCAAAAAAGTATTCTAAAATGTCTCTGGGTCTGATGTTTTCACTGTAGAGATAAGGACACCTTCAAGGGAAGCTAAGAAGTGCCATTTTTCCTAGGGAATTGTACCTTATTCATCAAGGTACCTTATTAATCAATCTTACTTATATCAAAGGGGCTTGTGAGGAGAGGTGCCATTCAGCTTCAGGACGAGTGCCAGGAACTAGTGCTTTATGAATATTCGTTATTGCTGGATGTAGTGCATAATGTCCCTAGAGATAGGTGGTAATGGAAGAAGGTCATGAGTACCATACTACATAGAAAAGGAGAGCAACAAAAAAAGTAATTATAGTAGTACAGTGTTGTCACACAGATTCTCAGAGGAGGGTACAATCAACAGTGACAACAGCAGTCACAAACCCCCCGCTTTCTGATTTTTAAGATGTGGAACCACTCCCATTTTGTCATGATGGAAATGGTCCTTCAAACAAGTCTTTCATGAAGACAGAGTTCCAGACTGAATACAGCTTGTGGTAAATGTGAGAGGCAAACCCTGCAGTGGAGGGGACGATTGTACAGTGGATCAGGCCAGTGTCTTAGAAGCTGAATGATACTTAATTGTGCCAGATGCAGATGATGAATATCTGAAGACCTATGAACATGCACCAAGTCTGTCCCTCCTGTTCAATTAGGGTTGTCCTTTACTGTACCAGAACAGCCCATTATCTACTCTAATGTCCAAGGCAGAATGGTCATCTACAGTGGTGAAAAGCCAAAGGCTCCAGATCCACTGAAATTGAGGTCTGCCACAACAATTTTTTCCTGCCATGCAGAATAAAGTCTATTCTAGTCTATTTAATGCATCATTCTCCATCACCTGTGAATTCAGAGGGAAAAAAAAAAAAAGCATAAAGAGTTCGAAAAACTGCAGAGTACCTTTGAGAATGGAAGTTGTCTAGATACAGAATCATAGAATGTTTCAGGCTGGAAGGGACCTCTAGAAGTCATCTAGTCCAACCTCCCCACACAAGCAGGGACATCTGCCTAGGTCAGGTTACTCAGAGCCTCATTGAGCTGGAGTATTTAGACTCAGACTTTTCCACCAACCCTAACTAGCTTCTTTAAAAACAGCTTATGTGTTTTTAAGTATTGCCTGTCTCAGTCCTGCTCTGGACAAAGACCTGGTGTTGCAGATTCTGTGAAGGTGTTGAAAATTTCAGCACATAGCAAATGTAAGGGAATGGAAGAAATCTAGGTGCCAGCTTTGACTGCTCATTTATTGAATAGGTAAATTTTCAGCCTGAATATCTGAGTTAGAATGTGTCCAGAACCACCAAAATTCATGTACCTGATTTTACATGGAAATGTCCATATGTTGTTGGGCCCTTTATTTACATTTTATTTCTTCTGTCTCAGAAAAAAAAGAGGGCTGTGTTATCGCTACTGTGCTTCCACCTTATAATGTCATTACTGCTTCAAGTATCATCATTATCATCTTCCTTTTGGCTGTTACCTTAGCAGCAAGATACCTCCCAAGGCATGGTAAGTGTAGCTTCCTTTTCAATAAACAGTCTCATACTGCTTATGGTATTTCTATGTAAAATGCACACTTATAGAAACTATACTGACACACTAGATATTTTTGTACCTTCTTCTCATTTCCCTTTTTTTTTCATGCAGCATCTACTGTGACAAAATCTAAGTCCAGCTCAGGACTTTCCTATATTTTGTGTGCAAACAGCACTAGGGTTCAGGTTTGAGAGTGAAGGAGTAATGGGGAGTTTTGACAGCAGATCAGACCATTTCCAAAATCAGGGGTATGTGGAATTTAAGAGATTCACAAACGTCCATTTTTATGTATTAAGATGCTTGAAGATGTCAAGAATCTTGGTGATCATGACAGATACAGCTGAGCACTGACAGTTTCAAAATGGGATCTCTCTATACACCCTACTTGGACAACCCCTCAGAAAAGTCACAGAGACAAAGTTACAAGAATACATAGTACTAGGGCCACAGAAAGGACTGAAGCATAGCAATGTCCCACTTTTAGGAGAACCCTAATCAGGAGAGGTGGATTTGCCTTCTTTTTGTGGCCAAAACCACACAGGTGAGGTGCCCTGTCCCACCCTACGAAGTCTTCAGTAACTCCAGATGCGTCTCCAGGATGCAAATCAATGGCAAAGGGGGCATCTGTCATCTCACAGTTAGCTGGCAGCTGAGTAGATTTGTGCGTGTGTGGCTCAAAAAAGTCTCCTCTGTTAGCTAGTGCTCCTAATCATGTCTAAGCTGACCTAGCCAGGAAACCCCTGAAGATGTGGGTAGACGTGTAATGGATTTATAAAGGCAGCTAGGCATCCAGCCAGTATTGAAAGTCAATGGCAGTAGATGTCCTATCCACACCCTGTTAGCAGCTTTGAAAAGCCATCCTGGAGAAAGATATCAGGCCTTGCAACATGTTATAAATATCACCCAATCAAGTTCTGTCAGGTCACTGGGTAAGTCAAGTCTAGAGACAAGAATTCCACACTGAGAGCACTCTACGTTCAGCCCACTTAGACCAAAAGCCACCAGTCTGAGCATGTTAGCTCATCCTGCTCACAGTGGTATCCCCCGTTGGAAAGAGGTTATTTGCCAGGCAGCAGGGACTCAGTTCACTTAGGGACACTTCTAGGCTTGTCATGCGTGTGTCTTCTCCTGCCTCCGTTTCAACTTCAGACAAGTGCACTCCCAAGTAAGAGGTGAGGAGGTAGTGTTACTAATTTTCTTTTCCCCTCCTCACCAACCACATCCCTTCAAAAACCAATGTGACCACTGAGTCAGGCTGGGCTAATTTTCTATTTGGTGTTTTACCATAAGAAAGGAAGCTTCTGGGAGGCGGTGACTCTTGGCTACACCTGTGCACCTCCTCATTTTCCACTCATGTGCCCCTGTGACGCCAGTGCTGATGGTCCCCTGCTGCTGTTCCCTGGGGCTATGTCAACGGGAAATCAGCAAGAAGGTTGAACCAAGAAAATCACAGTTGGTAACAGCCTGTGTTGTTAGCTGCATGGATAATTAACTTCTAATTATAGGAGAAAATGAACTGGAATTGGAAGATTTGTCTCTAAACAAATACAGGCCGGAAATTAGAAGGTTCCTTACCATTAAATTACTAAGATTCTGGAGCGTTCTGAGATGGCCTTTCATATAGAAACCAGATTGCTTTTAAAGTAGATGTAAAGAGCATATCAGTGTGGTAGAATGTGATAACCTGCAACAGCATGGGACATGGCTGCATAAATTGGACTTTCCCTTTCAGCCCCATTTTCCTGATATGTGCAGGGTGTAGATTTGCTGAGTCAGGTGGTGCTGTTTTGTACAGCCGCTTTCCAGACTAGGCATATACGGTAAGAAACTGGAGCTGGAGCTTCCATCTGACTTCCCAGTTTGTACACTTGTCACATTTTAGTGCTGCCATGAGAAGTGAAATACCTGTCCTAAGAGTGCTTCCTGCTGGTGTTGCTACAGGTCACATTTCAAGAGCTATTGTGGGAGCTCAGAAAAGGTGTGAGAGTACCTGTGTTGCTCTGACAGATGCAGAGCTGAGTCAGGAGCTGCCTTGATGCTAAGAGTGGTTTCTGAGCTCAGAAAGCCATGCTTCGAAGAGCTGGAGTGTGGGAGGGAAGAATAGAAAGATAGAGCAAAACGGAAATAAGAGTTTTCAGATGCGTGATTGTGGTGGCGACCAAAACACGCAGATGCTTTGTTGAGGTTCACAATCACCTACTTTGAGGAGCTCGCAGCCTATCTTTGCAGTAATTTAAGAATGGAAACTCTCTAGTTTTTTTTTTTAATCTTCAATTACTCTAACACAAAGCACCAAGATTAGAGGTCACTTGAAGAATAGCTTAGGATCCATGTTGTAAAATTTGTGCAAGTACAATTTGTTGTTATAGTGCAAAGAGATTCAGCTTGAATTATTAAAACTAAAGTCATTCATAGCTACTGAGATACTAAGGGGACCTGTTTAATCTGAACTCCTTTTGAAGCACTGAAAGAGCTGGTTGGCTGGTTCTAACACTGGCACTCTTTCACTTGCTTGGTAAACTGCATTTAGTGACATATAAACTTTTACCATTATTTCCCTTCCGACCTTATCTTAACAGGTAGCAACCTGTCTTCTGAGGTCCTAGCCCTGTGCTAATGAGAACTGTTTTATCCATATGACACTATATAGATAACACTCATATATAACAGCTTTCTATCAAATCAGGCTACGGCTTTGGGCCAGCCATATTCAGATGTACTGCAAGCATGAGTCCTGCCAAGGAAAAATAGAAGTAAATTGACCTAAAGGATTACTTTTTTCTTTAATTCCTTCTCTCCTACTTTACTTTCTTGAGGAAGACATTTGGATTCAGCACTTTTATGTCTTCTGGAATTCCAAATCCTAATAAGAGATCTTATTTTTCAGTCTGTTCTTGCTGTTGTAAGCCTCAGGATTCAGAGGATGAGGATGTGAAAGAATGTATGAAGCCACCTGTGAGCTCCAAAGTGACATCTGAAACATCATCTGTATGACCAGATTGCATTTGCAGGTAGTTTTCTTCATCGCTCTTCTCTTGGCAAAATAGCTTCTCAAACACTATTTGATTCTTGTGCAAGTTTAGCTCACAAAACCATGTATGGCTTTTAATATGAGTGTGTGCTGTCCTGAATAAATAAAACAGTAAATAAAGTGGTAGGGCCCTATTGCCAGCTCACACACATGGTAACTAAAGGAATGATGCTCATGTTGCTTGTGGGGCATTACTTTGTTTGCGTTATTTCAAATTTCTAGAAATGAATCTAATGAAAGATGTTAGAGGACTGAATTTTCTGGACTGGTAAGCTGCTTTCTCCACAGAATGGGCCTTGCATGGATAGTGTGCAAGTCTTAGTGGCATTCATTTCCATAACTAACATAAAATTTTAGAGACTAAATGGGGTTGAAGAAAGATAAATGAAAGAAAAGGAACATTTGACAACTTTGACTGCCAGCGGCTCCTCTGAACTTGTGTAAGGAAGCTGGTTAATACCTGAGAGGTGGGTCTCTAGCACGGTCATCCATCTGTCAGGTTCTGTAGTGACATCCCCTGCCACTGCCCTTGTGCTCATTTTATGGGCCTCTCAACTAAGAACCAAGCAGTCTTTTGGTTCCTGTCCTGTTGGATTCTGTTGTGAGTAGCTCATTGCTACTACAGGTGCCACATGTGGCTTCATCCTCTAGAGGTTATTTCTGGCTGATGCCCTCTGAGCCATGTGCCTGATCTGATACATAAACATGGGGACATCACTGATGACAGAAATGAAGGATTGACCAGATGTTGGTGGGGGAGAAGTGAACAAGAGAACAACTCCAGCTTTCCCAGTAAGACTAGCAATGACAGTCCACTTCTGAGATATCTCCATTGCCTTCAGCAGCTGGAGGAATGGAGAAGGAAAAGTTTCCCCTCTAAGACTTGCCCAGGAAACACTTGTATTTTAAAAAGAGTTACTTTGGATAATGAGGTGTTGTGAAGGACGGGCTGGGGAAAATTCTGGCTTACCAAGGTTCTATGACTACAAAGCATTATATTCATTTTGACTTGAAAGCTCAGCTGTGTCCAAGGCTATGTCCTCCAAAAAGAGATTTTTCAAGTCAAGAGACTTAAGGGAAGATTAGCAGCTAACGGTTCTTATTCACATCATTATCCAGGTGACTGCATTTCCTGCTCTCACCACAGCACACTGAATTGCCAGGGTAATGTCATAGAGTAACGGCTCTAGAGTCCTAGAAGTCATGAATTTGTCATGCTGTGCATTGCAGTAATCTAAAAGCTTAACATTTTTGAGATGGAAAGAAGGGGAAACTATCATTCAGGCCACTCATCTCATTTCCAAACCTGACCACCTGCTCATGTTTTCCTCTGGGGAAGGCCCTATCTGGAACAGATACTAGATCCTTGGTTAGCATGAATTCTGGGGGGTTTTGTGATGGGAGTTCACCTACAGAATAAATCCATTCTGCTACATTCCTCTGTCGTATAAAAGTTTGCCAGGCTTTTCTGTAAGCGGCTGGTGCTTCCCAATTCCAGTGCCTGGAGCAGCTCCCGGTTTGTGGACAGAGAGGGAAGCTGTGCTTCCTTAATGGCTGACTGCCAGCTTGTAACTGTGTGATGCATTGAGCCATGTCCTATTACTTCTTAAATAAGGTAGAGCATTTGTTAGCTGTCCTCCCTTTGCAGCGGGATAGCACCTCTGCACGGTGCAAAGGTTTGCACAGCAAGCATTGAGCCAGTCCATAGCCCACTGCAGTGTCTGTCTGGAGTTGTCTACCTCTGTACAGCTCTCTCGTTACTGTAACAGAAGCCCTCTTGTGGAAGGCTACCGCAGGTGATCCCCGTTTGTCTCGGCTCTGCAACATTCCAGCTTAAGTTTAGAATTAAGGAGGAGGGGGGGGAAAAATCAGTAAAATCTTTTCTTTGTGTCCCTCAGGTTTCTTGTCCTGTGTGTTCCGCACTGCAGCCCCCACTGCTCGTTGTACAGCAATGCTTATTGCGGTGACCCTTTGGCTCTCTGAAGGGGAATGACAGCAGTAGAAAACTTCTCAAGAAGACTGACAACAAAACTCCATGTGAACGAATACAAAACCCCACCTATGCCACAGAAGCTGTGGGGTGGTCTCATTACAATGGAATCACTGGAATTCCAGCTGGGAGCACCCCTGTGTTCCTGCAACAGGACGGAAGAGTGTCGTCAGCATAGACACACCAGTTCAAGAATTCGGGATCCTCTGGTCTTGATGCTGCCTCTATGAAAATCAGGGGGCCTGCAGCGCCCTAGCAGGTAGCCCACGCCCACCTACCCCTCAGTAATGCAGAGCTGGCCTTTGGGAGACCCCAGACCCCAGCACACATCTCAGGTCAGGCTGTTCCTCCGTGTTGTGACTGGGAGCAGATAAACCTTCTTTTATATTCAGCCTTGTACGTGTATCTGCCAGTACTGTTCCTGGTGCTGGAGGACTTTGGATTTGAACTTGACCATTACAGATACACGTGCCTTCTCCCCTTGAAGATGCAACAATGCACACACTTCGCATGAAAAAGCACCTCGAGGTGGGACTCTATGCCTCGTGTTTATTTTCAGCGCTATGAGACTTGTTAGGGAATGATACATACCGACGGTGCACCCTAACAGCTAACTAGTATTGCTTATCCGCAGCAGTGGGAGAAGTTCTCGTAACGTTTCCCTCCTGAAAGGACGGCCTCACCAACTCTGGTACCAAGACACAGCTCCTCCACTAAATTACTCAGGGACACAGGAGCACATCTGACACAGCGCAGCCCGCTGGTGTGGTGCCTGTGAGTGCGTGCACGTGCACACCTTTGCACGTACACACGGACAAGCTTTTATCCGCATTCCTTCCTACCCACGCTTGTAAAGCCCCATTTAAATTCCTGTTAACACCCCACGGGTCTCTCACATGCACCTACTGTAACGAAAGGTCACTCAGGGCCATGCTTCACAAACGTAGGTCTGCTTCTGTCTGTACATTTGCCCAGGAATACTTGTTAGGGTATGCTCTCCAGGCTCTTGTGACTCTCTCACAGCAGAATCGGGATTTACTTTGCCTTGAATGCTGCTGCTTTCTGCCAGCGTTCTCTCTACCCAGGCAGGACTTGAAGAAAGTTCCCTACAGGATAGTAACATTGGATAGGACTCATCTGAGCTGGGTGGTATTCTTGCCTACTGTGTAGGAAAAAGTGGTTTCTCATTTTGAGGGGAAAAGAGGAAAAAGCCCCAAGCCCCAACAAGCTTCCTAAGCAACTCTGCATACTAACCTAACTCAGCCCTGCCCTGAGTTTGACAGGTTGGTTCCCCCTTTTGCTCTGTGCTACTGCAAGCTGTACCCGTTCCCTTACTGTGTACCCATGTGTGTAGTTAGCAGGGCAGACCAAACCAAAGCACCACGCCGTGCTCTTCCTGGCTCTCCTTTTGTTGCTTGAGCCGTTTATCTTGCTAGGACACAACAAAGAAACAGTCCACTTTTTTCTAGCAAGTACATCTTGAAAGAGAATCTGCTGGAGGAAAGGGGAAGACTAAGAGCGGTTTCTAGAGGATGGAGCTGTAAGGGGCTAAGGAATCAAGTCACTATGAAAAAATAAGACACTGCTCCCTTTCCACTCCTGCAGTCATGCTGCCGCATCAGCTTTTTTACTGTTTTCCCATTGTGTGAAGTGAAATGGGAACTTCAGAACATTCTTATGAAGGGGTTTTTGACAGAGAAAAGGAGATAAAGTGGGCAATAAGGAAACGATACTCTGTGCTACTGCGTTCTGGTTGCAAGCAGAACGCAGGTGACACAGCAGCATTTCCAAAAGGCAGCCTGACCTTACTGCAGGACCTGGTGTATGGGAATGGTGTCTCATCGTTTTCAAGTTTCATTTTCTTTGTCTGTGATGGTTCTTTCTGACACAAACTGCTAGCTTCTTGCAGGGAGAATGCTCTCTTTTTGTATTTACTTTGCTCATTTTCGACACTGTGCTTCCTTCCCTGCTACAACCATGACGCATTTCCACCTTACCAACCACGCCACAGCTCTGGCAGTTGTACCGGCACAATGTGTTCCCTCTGACTACCCCACGCTCTGCTTCTGCTCCTGACTGATGATTGCACAGTTTCCTAGAGAAGAGTTTGTCTTTTGCACGGTGACAAACCTTTCTCCGTCACTATAGACTCCTGTGACACTTTAAGTAACTCCTTCTTCACTGACAAGTATGTCTAGCGTAGTTTGGTTTTATATTCCTGATGAGCAGGTTATTTGGTTTATGTTTTCCTTAAGCAGTTAAACTATGAACTGTGTTTTCTACTGCCTTATGCTGTATTCCATGGATTGCACACAAATGGTTTCTGTGAGACCTTTTCGGCTTAACATCTGGGTCTTTGTACCAGGTGAGCTGCTCTGTTATCACAGGTATTTTGTATGTAACATTTATTCCCGGGGTTCCTCCTTTAATTGTATTAAAAAAACAAATGGTAAACTCAGCTTCCTTTCCTCAGAAATAAAAGATGTCGGTTTTGTGTGCAGGGCGGTGGTAGAGCCTTTCAGTTACTCAGGAGTCGCAGCCACCATTTCACAGCTGCTAAAAACAAGACACTGTGTAGCACCAAGGTGGGTGATGCAGCTGGTTGACAAAGCTGCAACAGGCAGAGCTGGCACCAAGACACAGCTCTGTTCGGCGTGCTCAACAGCAGTGACAAAATGGCACTCGGGTGCCCAACTTGTGGCTTCCACACACCTCCTGTCTGTCAGTTTGTCGGGGATTAACCGAGCAGTGTAGCTGTAGTGCTCTACCGTCTTCCTTCTCCCTCCCAAAAAGGGAGGTTCTCTGCAAAAGCAAAATCCCGCGTAACATGTTCCCCCCCGTACCTGTGCTACTTGTGCCACCTGCTCTGAACGCGGAGGACCGGTAACTTCAGCGCGGTGCTTTTGCTGGGGAGGGGCAGGGGGAAGCGAAGGGTGTGAAGACTCCCTTACATTTGTATTTAAAAACCAAGCCCTGAATCAACTCTTGACTCTGCGTTTGGGCCAGCGACTTCAAATACAAGAAATGAGGAAGTGCAGGGAACTAAATTCAGCAGGAAACCGAGTAAAAAATGGCTGCTAATCTCAAGTGAAGATGGAAGTCTCCGCTTCCCCTTGCTAATGCGCAGCGTAAGGACATCCAGCAGCCTTTCCTGCCTTACTTGGAGAGAAATTCCACCCAAGGGGCACGCCTTGGCTCTGCCTACCCTCCCATGGAAGGAGATCCCCACACCAGTGGTCAGACACGAGAACATTAGTGTGCTTGAGACTCCACAGCAAATATCACTACATAGGAATACAGAAAGACCCAGCGATGACACAGCCAGGTGTCGTCAGAACTGCTGTGCAGGTAAGAGTGTGGGATTTTGGGTGGGGATGTAACAGCAAAAGAAAAAAAAGAAGATTTTTAAAAACGGCAAAACTGTGGCTCAGAAAAGCCTGATGTTCTGTTTTTCAGGGGGGCAGGGGACAGGAACACCAATGTCACTAAGGCTTGCAGAGCTTAAAACAGGAAAGGGGAGAGATGTGTCCATACCTCTGCTTATTCAGATCCTTCACGTAGACATAGAAAAGGAAAATCAAAGCTGGTTGATGACAACCCCAAAACACATGTGTTTCTTCATTGAAGAAATGAACTACGCTGAGGTGTTTAAAAAATAAAATGCTCATTTCAGAAGCCAGAAAACACCACACGTTCTTGGAAGCAAATTGTGCCAAAAATCTGTTTTGGGTGGGTGGAACATGCTTTCTGGAATTGACTGTTCATATTTCCATCAACAGCAATCAACTGTAACAGAGCAAAACGTTCAACCAGAACAGACTGACTCCTCTTTTCTTGTGGGAAGGAGACCCGAATCCCCTGCCTGGATGTGATTCCCTTTAATAGGAGAAAAAACTCCAATAAAGCAAGCAGATCAGAATTCTGACGTTCTGCTTTGGGGGAAATGGTGATGGGCCACCTGATGGCTCTACTGGGTACAGACCACTATCCCATTAACTTCAGCCCGACCTGTAGGTAACAGCTCTGACTTAAGAGTTATCTCTGGTACAGAACACTGAACAGCACGGGCACTCTCCTGGCTTCTCATCTTTGTTACTGTCCGGACAGAGGAATGTCTGACACCGCCACCAGACTTTATTGCTTGCTGGTGGGATCTCAGATAGAGCTTTTCTCATGGGGTATCACTAAGTACATGTCTCTAATGGAAATACTGTACTAGCACAGAGCTCACGGACACAATCACCACTGCTAGATGGCTTTATTGAGTGTCTTGAACCATATTTCCCCCAAAGATAATCCCCTAATTTCCAACCTTCAAGTGAGAGAGGCCTTTTTACTGTCATTAAAACTGTCCACAGTACCCATTCTTCTACCACCACCACCAGAAACAAGCCCTCCTTTCTGTGCCCCACTCAGCCACACTTCTGTTGAGGAACCCAAACCACGTCTTTTTCAGGGTATTTCCACATCATTCCCAGCTCGTCCACCCTTCCTCAACATCGATTGCAAAATACTTCAAGTACCATAGGAACCAAGTGTGGTTTTCTGCAAAAAGGTCTGAAGAAACCACCATCAGCAAAACGGCGTTGGTCCCAGCCAGGGCAAGTCAAGCTGTGGGAGGAGGATGGCGAGAGCAGGAGATCCACTCGCTCTGGCACTGCCTCTTCTGCGCTTCGACAGCAAGTTCTTCAGGCGCTGTGTGAGGAGCAGCTTTCACCAGAACATAATTAACTTTTGGAGTCAGTGTACCTTTAACATCCAAACTATTCATAAGCTCCTTCACCTTCAGTATTTCTACATCACTGATCATTTGGACACTTCCAGCAGTGAAATGGGTTCTAGGCGAGGCTCTGGGGCTGACCTCACGCCCTGCCAAACCTGGATGACGCTTTCTAATCTGCAGAGTCTGCATTTCCACCTTCTCAGGTAGAACAGGTTTGGCCCTTCCAAGTTCTTGTGCAGCGACAGGCATCCATCAACAATGTCTTCCGCAACACGCTGTTTCACAAGTGCATAGGATATAACTGCATTCACAGAAGACTTCCATGACCCCTTGACTGAAGACTTTTATGAGCAGAATCAAAAGACTTTCTAGCTGCTTACAACCGAGATCTAGAGAAGACTCAGTAGGTCCTAGATTCTCTTGCTTCCTCCACCTCTGGTCCTCCCTGGGTGTTGGTTTCCATTTGGCCTAAGACTTCAGTGACATGGAGCCTGGATTGCCTAATGAGAAAAGAGAGTGCAAAGTAATTTTATGCATCCTGTATCCTCCTGACAAAGGCATCACTGCAGAACCCCAACTCGTGAAAAGTTCCTTCTAGAACTGCCATTATTTGTGAGTTTTAGTATGTCACGCAACCAGCATCATCACCTTCTCTCCCTGAAGTCTCCAGCTATCCTTCTTCTTTCCTCTCCTTAATGGGGATGGAAAGGCAGCTGCAAAGAAGGAAAAGCTAGAGTTCTGGCCTCTCTCAATTTTGGTAAAGAAATATTAATGTGCTTGTCTTCTCGGCCCACTGCAAATATGGAAAACTGATGTGGTTACTGGGCCGGGGCAGGGCATGAATTTTGAACCAAATACCTTGTTATAAAATAAGCAGCAACATCTAAGGCTGGGAAGACTAAACGGGCAGTTCTCACACCGGCGTACGAAACAGACCACACACCAGGAGCAGAAGAATGGAGGTTTAGAAAACCTAGCGTCTCATGCTTTCTTTAAATGTTTGAACCCCACAGACCCAGACACACTTCTAGTCAAAGGCTTGAACGGGCAGAGCTGTCCCTTACCATTCTGCTAACTTCTGTTCATACAGCTCCCTCCGCTCACGATTCCTCTTCTCCTGCAAGGTCTCACCAGCAAGCTTCTGCATTAACATAAAGAAGCCCCCTGCAGGGATCCTGGAGGAGGAAGCAGGAAAGTCACAAGTCACCCAGGGGACAAACAACAGTAATAACTTACTGGCATCAGCAAAAGGAGCATGCAGGGGCCAGCCACCAGATCAGTGGAGCATGATGTTCCCCAGTACTCACTCACACCACAGATTAAGGTACTCCTGCTGTCAGCCACCAAACACAGCCTGTCTTCAGCTATGACTCACTGTGGCCCCTTCGATAGCATATTTTGAATTAACTCATTGACAGGCACCCACAGGGCAAAGGGGTGGGAGGATTTAAGGTGCCCAAATGACTGTAGAACATCTAACCCCAAATTAGGCAGTCACACCCTTGCTTAGCTCTTGTGAAGATATTTGTGGTTTCACAGGTAAAGCTCCCTAGGCTGCTTCCAGGCATGCCCACAGCTGACAGCATCCTGATGGTGCTAAGTAGCACATATAAAGCTCATTCCCTTGTCCAGGTGGGATCCCCGAATCCACTTGTGAGGATATTCACAAGTCAGTACTTTGAGAAGAAATCCCAGTTCTGCTTGAAAAGTCAAGACTTCTCCCGAGTTAAGAGGTCACTGTCTTGATGGACAGAGCCCCAGAGAGAGAACCATGAGTTCTTCCATGCCTCAGGGAGCTTTAGGAGACACACAACTGCAAGACACCCAAAAAGATATGCCACCTTACAGCCTTGGGTTGTGCTGCCTACCCACACAGCTTCTTCCTCAGCATTTCCCAATGGCTGCTGCTCTGCATTTTGGCTTTGATGGAGCCTATTTTGTAAAAAAATTGTTTTCACATAGATTCCTAACCTAGGGGCTGGCAGCTCCCAAGGTGCCCCCTTCTTCAAAAGGTATCACCATGACATCCAACACCCTCTGTGCACTGGCTAGATTCTGAGCTGCTACTCAGGAGCAGTTGCTGATGAAGTTGAGGAGAGAGCCCAGAAACTGTGACTTGCACTCCTGCCTTTTATCCATAAACAACATCGTTCCTTAAAAGAGATGCCCAGTGGTTCTGCGCACAACCATTGGGCTCATCAGTGACCATGCCAAGGGGGACAGGAGACATGCCTATAACCCAGCCTCGTAATTTACTGTTTAACAGTAGTCAGTGTCTCCTCTAATAGGCAAATAGCAGCAAGTAAGGTGCTGCTGAGCACTGCGTTCTGATCACTGAGGAAGCAGCAAAATGCAAATCAAGAAAAAAACAAAGGTTTAAAAATTTGGAAGAAAAGTCATCATCATGAAGTTCCAAAAAAAACAGAAAATCCCTCAAGGCAAGAGAGAAAGGGAAGCTCCTGTGGCCCCACCTGTGATTCAAGGCTTGGTGTGTGTGGCCACCATCTAATAAACACCCTTAAAGAGTAGCTGTGTCTCCATTACTCACTGGCAACAGTCTCAACTCACCCAAATGCTGTTCCGAACATGAAGCCTCCTGCCAGTCCCTGGAGGCCCAAGTGCATCCTAAAGAGGGCTCCTGTTAAGGCTAAAAAAGACACAGACCCAGTGAAACCACAAGCAGCACCCCACCAGCCCATCACGTCCAGATGGAAGGAGCTGCTTTGCAGCAATTCTCCTCTCCATGAGCTGACATTTAACAGAGCAGCGACCAAGCGCGTGGCCAGCGGGCAGGACCCACCCCACAGAGTCACCACCGTCTCTGCACTAAAGCATTACACAAAGTTCCTCCTGCTTCAGAAAAACTCCCCAAGAAACACTGAGAAGTAAAGATACCTGTGAAAGCAAAATTGAGCTCTCTTCAGGCTGGACAGAGCGTGATCCCTCCCCCTCCCCTTTTTTTTTTTCCCCCTATTCAACAGCAGCTAATAATAGTAGCTGCCATGTAAGGCAGAAAAGATTGGCAAGACACGGACCCAGCCGTAGGAGCGATAAAGCCTGGAAAACTCAACAAGCAGATCCCTTACCCGGAGCCCTGTTGCCAAAAGCGGACAGGCGAAACTCAGCAGGAAAAAGGCAGTTTATAAACAGCACACTAAACTGTTACAGAGAGTGGAAATGAGAAATGCTTTCCCTGCTAAATACGTGGTTATGAGAGCAGGTTATGCACCAACTGTCGCCTCTACCCTGCACAAGCATTTTTCACCCAAAAAACTCCAGCAAGTATTCTGAAGATGAAGCGATAGCCACAAAACTCCACGATAGTTTCAGAAACACATCAGTATTTCTCTGTTACAAATAAAGGCTCACAGCAGCTAAACAACGGAGCAGAGTCACAACGCCAGTTGGTAGAAGAGGAAGCAAAACCCGGGAGCACAGAAGATAGAGCCCCAGACACATCCAAGAGATACAGATTTCTGCTCATGCTTTTCCGCTTATGACCCCTGCTCATGAAAAGTACACACGGTTATAGCAGTCTTACCTCCTGCTGAGGCATAATTACTGATGGTGGTTTTATCGCGGTACACACACAGACCAGTGCTCACCGTGCTGCAAAGTTAAGGCACAGAAGAAGTCACCAGTTGCACATGGAAAAAGACAGGTAGCAAAGCACAGCCTGAAATAAAGCTGGATTTCATTAAGCCAACCTCAGGTTGCCTCTAACTGCCTTGTTGCCCATCTGTCCAGAGCGCACATGTGCCAGCCACGAGCGTCTTGATTTCTGTGACTTTACTGCAGGCAGCTGCGCAGCCAGAGACCTGGGAATACCAAGATTCCCAGCCTGTATCTGGGATATTCTTTCTTTTTTTAAATCAAATATATTTTTTTCCATCAAATACTCAAGGATAAAAGGAATCAAGCAAATAAAAGGTTCTGTCAGTCAGTCAGTCCTGATGTAGGACCTTTACCCCCAGAAGCTGAATCCGTGTCAGCAAGATCTTGCCTCACAGTAATACTTAAAACAATTAGCCTCGTGTGGTGGTGCATGCCTGTATTCTCAGCTATTAGGGAGGCTGAGATGGGAGGATCACTTGAGCCCAGGAGTTCCTCCAGGCTTCAGTGAGCCATGGTCATGCCA
>JAVSBS010026729.1:0-16584 GCA_033124195.1 Coracias cyanogaster | reverse complement strand
CTTCTAGGGAAGGTGTGGATCTGGGTTGTCTGGCTGGTGTTGAGACGCCTGACTGTGCATCTGCGAGGGAGGCTTCCAGAGGATCCCGCCCACCCAGGTTTCCATGGAGAGCATCTCCTTGTTGAGGAGGGAGCTGTCTGGCGACAGTACAGCTATGAAAATACCGATAGAGCGTTTGTTTTCTGAAGCACATGAATAACATCCCTAACAGCTAGCAGCCTTACTTCCTCCACTCACCCCACCAGTGGTCTGACAGAGTAACTTGGGATGTCTGCGATGTCTTTATCCTCCTCACTCCTTTGCTGCACGCTTGTCTGAGCACCTCCAGTTTGGCCGTATCAGCCCAGCCCAGCCTGGTTTCCCTTTCAGTTGGCAGGCACAGCTCCTCCTGGCACAGGGCTGCAGTGAGGCAGCAGCCATCTTCACTGGGGGACACATTTCACTTTGCTGCTGGAGAAAAGAATGGGAGCACTGTAGGCAGCAAAACTGGAGAATTTTGCACCTACCTCCTGTGAGATGTGAGGGGAATTGCTTTCCTGAATGAAATGTCATTTCTCAGGTCTCCTGGTTGTTTTGCATGTTTTGAAAGACCAAGGGGAAGCTTCAGAGCTGTTGAGGCAGCAGGCAGTGATGTGAGGCACATGCAGCAGCCCCTGGTGAAAAAGGCTGAGCTCAGATTTTCATGGCAGCCTGTCAATATTAAATTAAGGCTAAATTCCAATCCTAAATGTTTTGTTAATATGAAGTTACAGCAGAAAGCACAGAGCACAGAGGAGCAATATGAGGTCATAAGATGTGTTATGGGGGTATTGTAATCATCCCAAATGAGACATTTGAAACCCAGGGAATTCCAGATTTAGGGTTTGCATCATTTTTTGGATTTGTAATTGAAAAACAATCCAAACATAGGAAGGCTTGGGAGCATGTCGCTGAGATTGTTTGGGTGCCCTTATTCTGCAGTGGAGGGACATGGGCAGATGGAGGGGAAAAGTCTTTAAAAACTGATATGTGGAATTACAAATGTTAAAATACTATGATCTGAATTTGAGTGTTAAGGCATTGTGGCTCTCCAGGGTAACGTTAGGGCTTCTGGGTCTTGACTGTGCATCTCCATATCTTGGCACTGCAAACGTAACTCACCTCTGTGCCTGTGCTTCATAAAACTCATAATTGGAGACAGTTGCAAGTCCTGTAGCATTATTTTATTTAAGGATGTGTACTTGGAACTTTAATTCTAACTTACTTACGTATTTTTGTCTTCAGATTTCCATGTTTTTTAAAAGAACCATGGATGAAGATTAAGCAAAACTCCAAAGGAATATACTAATGACGTAATTCTGAGAAGTTGTAGCAAGAACCTGATTTTTGGCTGTGTTTTGTAAAAAGAGATTCCCCATTGTTCCAGGACAGGGTGGTTACACTGGATGTGTGGCTGCTCCAGGAATGCAAAGGGGGTGGTGAATTCAGCCCTAATTTTGCAGTGACTGGTGTGTACAGCCCAGCCAGGCAGCTGTGGGCTGTGGAGCTGCTCTGCCTGGTGGTGTGAAATTGCTTGGCTGGAGGAGTTGGTGGAGCAGCAGTGCCCACAACAGCATGCAGCCACAGCCCGTAGGAAGCTCTTGAGCTGGGAAGTCATCTGGTAGGCCACTGCTGGCAGAGTGGTGGTGTTCCTGCAGAGGGAAAACAATGATGTGTTGGTTGAAGTGGCTCTGCGGGAAGTTGTGGGCGCTATCATAAAGACTGGAAGCTCCCTGTAGCTTCCAGTCATACCAATTAGATATGACAGTAATTAATAATTGGGCTTTGTCCTAACCCATAGTACACATGGCCTAACCCATGGTTAGGCACTGGAATGGACTGCCCAGGGAGGGGGTGGAGTCACCAGCCCTGGAGGTGTTTAAAAAAACAGTGGATGTAGCACTTTAGGCTATAGTCTAGTGGTTAGGGAGATGCTGGGATGAAGATTGGACGTGATGATCCTGGAGGTCCTTTCCAACCATAGTGGTTCTATGATTCTACCCAAAGGAACCTGAGCACAAGTTTTGCACTGAGTGGTTTACCTTCCAGCAACGTCAGGCAAAGCTGATCTGAAGCACCTTCAAGATGTCACTTGGGAATGCAACTTTGCGGGGTCCTGGGCTGTCATTACACTTCTGGGATGTTGCTGTTTGGCAAAGGTCAGCTCTTTGCTGAATGAGGAGCATTGCTGCAAGGAATATTAGATTAATGATGGTTTTCTTCTGAAGCTGGAGGCAGATCAGGAAGGCTGAGGCACTGCACTGCAAAGGCAGCTCCAGTGGTGGTGGGGCAGAGCAGAATTTGGGATCTCTGGGTGCCTCAGCTGTATTTCTGTCCCTTGACACACCTTTTGTTTCTTAGACTTTGGGAGCTGTTTGGGAGATTACACAGCAGTGTTGTGCTCCTGCTGGGTGTGTTTCTGTCACTGCCTGGTGGGGCAGGAGGACATAGAGGGGAATGATGGGCAGAAGTGATGGAGGTCAGGTGTAGAGCAGGATCAGCCCCAGTTGTGATAGCTCAGCCCTCAGGTCATCCCTGTGCCATGGATAGGGGTAGGTATGACTGCTTCTCCCCATCATTTTATCACTCTCCTTGTCTGGCATTATCTGCAGTCCCTCCATGGGCTCTGGAAAGGGGCCTGCATGCCTAGCCCTGTGAGGCCTCACTGCTTGGGTGGGCTGGATACCGTAACGTAATTTTCTGGGCTGAGTGTTTCTTGTTATGCCTGTCATACCCTGATTTCTGAGCCTGTTGTGTTCCCCAGGCATATAAGAAGGGTAGGCATGGCACGGGCCCATTTCCTTTATGACTAGCAGTAAATTGCCAGCACATGTGCAGTGCCGATCTGAGACACCCTCCATGGGGTTTTTTGGTTTTTTTTTCTGCAGATTTTCCTTGTTGGGCAAGGTGTTCTCCATTTGTGGAGTCCCTGCTCAGCTGAGCTTCCACCAGAGCCATGTGATCCCATCTGCAAACAGCCCTTATTTTGTGCTCCAGTAATTCCAAGGCAACCTCTATGAGCTTGGGAGAGATTTACTGGATGGGCATGTAAGGATGCTCTGAAGCAAAATGAAGGTGCCCCGCCACCGATGCCATCTCTCCCAGATTAAGAACCTGTGGCTAAGACAGGACAAGCATCCTCTGACCCGCCTCCAAGCAGTGCCTTTCAGTGGGAACCGGGCTGCAAAACCGCCTGCCGAGGTGTGGAGCTGGCCTCCGACTGACGCTGCTCTTGCCCGGCCAGGGTCAGGGCAAGCACAGCCTCCGTGGCTCCCCTTGCTCAGATCCACCGGGAGCAGCAGTGCTGGCGGGGTAGGGCGGGAGGACCACTTACATAAGCCCTGAATGCGGCAAGCGGTGCAGGGAGGTGAAGGGCAGAGCGCTGAAAATCCACACAGCCTCCAGCAAGGGCTCCCTGGCGCGGGAGCTCTGCTCGCTGACGTACGGCTGCAGGTCCTCATCTGCCCCCGCTGCCGGCCCTGACTTCCCGTACCTCCCTCCTTTCCCCGCGGAGCCCACGGGGTTTGCCACATTTGCTCCTCGCCCTGCCGACAGCACCGCACGGGGACGTGGGAGCACAGCTCTGCCTTCCTGGGGCTTGCCTGGGTGGCAGGGGGAGAGCCGGGGCGGGGAGGGGTTGTCAGAGAGGCTGCAGTGCCGAGCACAGGGGGAGCTGCCCGGGAGCCCTACGGGTGCTACCGCCCTGGCCGCTGGCGGCACGCTGGGGGAGAACGCTGCCGGGAGCGTGTGCGGGCAGGCGAAATGGGTGTCTGGGTTGGAGGCGTGGGTCTAATTTACTGGTGTGAGGTGGGGTGGTGGCACCCGGACAGGGGAGTGGTGCTGGCATGGAGCCGAGGAGCACAGATAGCGCGGCATAGGAGCTCAGGTGGCTTCGGCTCAGCCAGGAGGTTGTGCACCTGTTGTGTTGGGCAGCAGTGGTGCCGACAGGTTTCTTGTGAGGAGTGATGGTGCCAGGAAAGTGGCACTGTCCTGCTTATCTTGACACCCATAATCTGCTGCTAACACCCTCTTGCAGCATGGGGCAAGGGTGCCATGCCACTACCCAGGGCCACTGCAGGACTCACCCAGGCAGGACAGGGGCAGGGCTGGCCCTTGAGCACTGGAGGCTCTGCAGGAGTGGACAGATGCAGTCTGTGTGTCTTCACATGCTCAACTTGTGCTGCCTGTGCTTGCCTACTCCCAGAGCCACCTGCCTGGACAGTGACAGAGTCAACGAGTACCCATAGATGGGAGGGTCTGGCTGGGGATCGTGGCTCCTTCTGTGCTGCAGCTTTTTGGCTTTTCCTGGAGCAAGTCTGCTGTTAATTCCCTCCATCTCTTCACAGTATCGGCAGTCCACTCCATGCTGGACCATTGGCAGGTGGGCAGCAGCAGGCAGCTGGCAGGCTGTGAGGAGACCTGCACATTTCCCTGCATCCGTGCTCCCAACTCACCCAGCAGAAGGTGTGGCTAGGCTGCATGCTCCTGACTCCTGGTTCTCCTGCTCCATCTGTTCCTGGTGGGCAAATCAGAGGCTTGGCCTGATGGGGATGCCCTGAGCCCTCACCCCAGGAGCTTCAGGCCTGGATGTTGGTGCTGCTCCTCCTAGACGATGTGGCTGATACTCTGGAGAAGCTCCCTCTTGGCCCGTGTTCTCCAAGTGCCTGAGCTCGTGGCTGGCTGGGACCTGCGTTTTGCCCTCTGGGTCCTGACCTTCACCTCAGTGGTTGTGCAGATGGAGGGCCAGATATACTCACCGACTGTCAACACGCACTATGGGAAGTTACGGGGAGTGCGCGTGCCATTGCCCAGTGAGATCCTGGGGCCTGTAGACCAGTACCTGGGGGTGCCTTACGCTGCTCCCCCCATTGGGGAGAAGAGGTTCATGCCCCCCGAACCACCACTATCCTGGTCGGGCATCAGGAATGCTACCCACTTCTCACCAGTCTGCCCCCAGAACATCCACAGTGCTGTTCCTGAGATCATGCTGCCCATCTGGTTTACCTCCAATTTGGATATCGTGGCCACATACATCCAAGACCCCAACGAGGACTGTCTGTACCTCAACATCTACATCCCCACAGAGGATGGTGAGTCCCTGCTGGAGTGTCTGCAGGAGGGTGAGGCAGGAGGGGGTGCACTTCGCCCCTTCCCAGTGGTGGTTGGTCTTACTTGGGTGTTGTGTTTGAAGCATGTGGTTGTGGACCCTGCAGCATGCTGTCTGTGGAAAGCTTCCCTGGCCACTTAGCTTACCCTCTTGCCCTCAGCTGCCATCTCAGTCTCGCGTGCTCCTGCTCCTCCACGCCTCCTGGTCCCCCCACTCCACCTCCATGGCATCGTCATGGGTTCCTCTCTTGTGTTGCTAAATCTGAATCCAACTCTCTGACCACAGATCCACAGAGCAACAAGCTGATTTGTGCTCCCAAGGCGCCAAGTGCCAGGTTCTGTCTTGAGCTGGTTTGGGTTTGTCCTTCCTCCCCCCTTCCCACCCTCCCTAGGTCCATGCACTGGTTGTGAGCGTGGGCTGCAGCTGCGGCTGGGAGGAACACTCTCTGCCTCTCCCCGGGGAGATGCTCTGTCAAGGAAGGGACCACAGAGCCCTTTTCTGGGCCCTGGTATGGATGGAAGATCGGGGGCACTGGCGGGCACTTCGCTTGGCTGTCCCACATTCACTGGTGGGATGGCAGAAGAGTGATGAGGCTGGGGTACCAGGGACCCACAGGGCATGGTCCCATTGGGGTGAGGCTGAGTGGTGCTGGGTGCCTCCTTGTCTAACCTTTTCCTTTGTAGGGGATCCCACCTGAACTGTAAGTAGAGGGCAGAGGAGGCAGTGCCTGCCCTTGCGCCTCCCCCAGCCTCACTGCAATGGGAGCCCCGGCGAGTTTCGTTGGGCCGGAAGGGACCTGCAGCGGGTCTGCTGTGCGTGGTGGAGCAGCCTGGCGGGTCGGTGGCTCCTCCCAGGGCAGCTGGCTCCACTCCTCTGTTCCCGGGGCCCTTGGCCACGCGGCTGCATTGTGCCTTCCTTCCTGCCCAGCAAGGCTGGCCCAGAGTTTTCCTCCCACGGCAATGGTCCCTCCCCACCTCCTGCGGTCCCCTGGGTGGTGGGAGGGCAGCAACGTGGTTGTGATTGCATGCCCATTCCGGCCAGTGGAGCCTCCTGTTATTTTGTAGTCTTTTATTCATTTTACAGTAAAACGGATTTCCAAGGAATGCACCCGAAAGCCCAACAAGAAAATATGTAGGAAAGGAGGTATGTAGCAAGCCGACGGGCAGAGAGGCACAGAGAGGAAAGAGAGAGAGAGTGAGAGGGTGCCAGACAGGCCCCTGGCCCGTGGCATGCTCCTCTGGCACCTCTCTGTGCCATAACCCAGATCGCGGGTCCTCTAAGCAGTCCACCCTGACACCCCTCACTTCCAGCTTGGAGGAGCCCTCTGGGCGCTCCAGCCACCTTTGCACCGCAGCCAGGGGGAGCTGGGACTGGTGCCATCTGGGAGCACACATCTGGGGTCAGGTCAGAGGAGGATGCTTATATTGCTGTAGGCCTTTCAGAACAGCTCCTGGGCTGAGCCCATAGTCCTGCCTTTGTCCCACTGGCAACAGCAGCCTCCCCGCCCCTGTGTATGAGGGAGAGCCTCTGATGACAGGTAGCACTTAAGGGCATCCATCCCTTAGGGGTGCATCCCCCGTTGGGGGTGTATGTACTTGCTCAGGGAAGCACCTGTGTGATAGGGGAGTGCAGCCCATCCTGAGCTGAGTTCCCTCATTGCATCCCTGGTCATTTTGTATGCAAATCTCCTTGGTTAAAAGCATAAAACCTCTCCTGGCTGTGTAAACATGGCCACATTCTGCCCAAAGCCCATGGTCCCACCAAGGCTGCTCCTTGATGCTCATACCCCAATGCCTCTGCCAGCCCTTCCAGTGAGGATCTGCTCTCCACTACATAGTACAGTATCCTCTCCGAGCCCCAGCCACCTTGTGGGCAGCCGAACACCTCCAATTCAGACACATCTCTGCTTGCCTTGCTTCCAGCCCCAGGGCTGCCTGAGGCTCAAGCTTCTGCACTTAGGGCCGGGGCGGGCAGCACAGGCCCCCTTGGCTCAAAGTAATCCTGTGTTCCTGGCCAGCACTGCAGGCCGAGGAGCTGACACATGCAAATGGGAGCTGGCTCAGCCCCTTGTCAGACACGATGCTTCTCCTGTCCTGCTGCACAGTCCCCTTGGAGGCAGGGAGAGCCCAGGCTGCTCTGCGCATCCCAGAGTTGGATGTTCAGGTGATCAGGCAGCCAAGCTCTTCTGAAAGGCTCAGTACAGGGAGGGGGTGGCTGGTGGGCAAGGACTGCTCTCCTGGACATCCTGAAGCAGCAGGGCCCCTGCATCTTGGTGTCCACCTGCCTGCACCTATGGGGTTGGTGGGACTGGCGCAGCTGGGCTTTGAGGTTGGAGGAGTGCTTTCCTTCCAGCCGTTTTCCCAGTTCTGTTGTTGGGTTTCTTTGCTTTGCTTTTCCTATTGCTGTCCTGGCTATTCACATGCTATCTCCGTGAGTGCCAAGGCTGCCCCTGAAAGGGCTGGTGCATTAGGGAGTCTTTGCACGCTGCCTCCGGAGCTGGCTGTGCCAGTGATCAGCAGCTACTTCAAAGCACTTCCTCTCCCAGCCCTCCCACCCGCTGCTGGGGCTGGCAGACTCCCGCCACCCCCAGCCCTACGGCTAGGGCCAGGGAAGCAGAGTATGGGTTACGGCTGGAGAAGGGGGACAACATAAGGCATGACAAAACACCTTGGACACACTCGTCTCCTGGTTTTCCCTCCCCACTGACTCTGCTCACGAGCAGTGTTTCCTTGCAGCCCATCTGCAGTTGCCTGTGGCCACCTTCTGGGGAGCTGGTGGGGGACATGCGCTCTGCCCCTGCTGGGATCTGCTGACTCATGGACCAGTGGATCCCCAATGCCAGCCATTTGGGAATCCAGGCTTGATGTGCTGGGAGTTAAAGCACCCAGACACTGGTGCTGACCTTCAGCTCTGGCCACAGCTCTGGTGGCTGTTGGCTTGGATTAACTGAGTCATTTATGATGACACACGGAAGCTCCCCCACCCCTCATCATGTATCCTGGGTTAGTAATACTTGGGGTGAGGATAATGTACCTGTAGTGCTGGCTTCCTCGGGCTGTGTGTCATTTGAACACTGGCTCATTCTGGAATATTCTTGATTATTATTTCTAAGGCCACATATGAGTGGTGAATAAGCTCTCCTCTCGCAGAGCAGGCAACTGTGAGGTATTTTGGAGGTTCAAAACACATTAGCTCCCACCTGACTAGAGTTTTCATGATTTCTGCCACCCCTAAGCTCAGTGTATTTCATAGCAGTCAAAAGACTGAGAATCTCTCAGAATTTATCCCTGGGACAGAAAAACATCCCTGTTTCCTTGCCCAGTTGCCCACAATATTTTCCTATATGGAAATTTCCTACATGCCAGTCTCCTCCATACTCGTTGTACCCTTTTCTGGGAGCAAGGCAGGGCAAGTGGTGCTTTGAGAATAATTAGCCATGCACTGTGCTGAAGGGGCTGACAGTGCTGAGGCTCAGTGGAGGCTCAAGTTTTGCTGTGAAAATAACATGCCCACCAAAGGAGCATGTGCACACACACAGTACAGTACCTATGTGCAAAACACAGCTGCTCAGCCCTTTGCTTTTTGCTGCCAACACAGGTTGGAAAGTGTTGCTTTTCTCTTCCCTTTAGCACCAGCCTGGGCAGGCCTTACTGCAGGGCATGATGAGGTTGATGTCATTTTTGAAGGGGAGAAGTGTAGCTGACCTGCACATAGCAGTCCACTTGCTTTTTACTAGCAGCTACCCATATCTTGCTGGCTGGAGCTGTGCAGAGTCTGTGATACTGTGGAGAAAAATGTGCCAGCCTAGCATCTTGCATGGCTGGAGCTCCCAGCAGCTCCTGGGCTCCGGACATGCTTCAGCTTCTCTGGAAAACCATTGTGGCTTCTTCGCTGCTTTCCAGGAAGTGAACTTGTCTGAGTCTCAGCTGAGGCTTCCCTATGTCTCTGCAACTTCTGCAGTACTCCCTTGCTGGAAGGCTTCTTACCAGCCTCCTGCAAAGCCTTTGCAGAGCTGGCTGGCAGCAGACCACTGCACTGGTGCTCCCCTTCTGCTCTGAGGAGTGATTTGCAAAGGTGGGGGCAGCACAAACTGAGAAAATGCAGTGCTTTTATGTAGTTTGCTCAAGGATGAAGATAACTCCTCTGAGTCACCCAGGGGCAGGGCAGCACCAAGGTGTGCTGCAGTCCTGGAGTGAGGGCTGATGACTGGAGGGGCCACCTGACACAGGTCCCAGGGGAGCTGCCCCTGCTCATGGCATTGTGCAGTAGCAGGTTCAATGGCTGTCATCAAGGGCTGTGCCTTGTCATTCCCAGAGAAGCACCTGAGCCAGCATGGCCAACCTGCATGTGTGCTTCTGGGTGCATGTGGCCATTAGACACGGTGGCAGCACTGCTGTGGGCTCCTGCTACCTGCAGCATTGGAGTTGCTGTGTGGGTGTGGGTGCCCCAAGGAGTTTGCACTGAGAAGGGGGTGCTGGGTCTTCCCGTGGCTGCCTTGAGCAGACATTAAGATTTGGAAAGGTGTCCGCTCAGGCTCCTGCTCTTCTTTTATCCACACCATGCTGAGTGCAAAGGCTCCAAGGACTCCAAGACTCCTCACTCTTCTTTATCTCTCTTTGCACTGATGTCAGTGCTGTTGACATGGTTTACTTAAGACAGCATAAATCTGGTGTGGAAGCCCCTGTTTCAGGGAAAGTGATTTTATTTTTTACTGAACTTGATCTTAAATCTTCCTAGAGCATTCAGATAAGACTATGTGCATCCTTCCTATAAATCTGAACAATGTCACTTTGCAGTCAGCTTAAAGTGAAGCGGCACAACAGGCATTCACACTGTATTGGTGGATGGAGTTTTTGATGGATTAGGAGAGTAAAAGCCATGAGTCCTTTTCATTTTTCCAGCTGTGAATCCACAAGCTTAAACTCATCCCTGTGAGAGTAGGTACCGTGGGGCTCTGTGGCCTTTGCCAGTGCAGAGGAAGATCTCTTGGGTCCTTGAACATGGCAATAACTAGTGGAGGGAGGTAGTGAAACAAAGTAGGAGGGATGAGTGAGGAAAGCGAAACTGTAATTGTTCTCACCAGCTGGGGGATATCGTGGGTTGTCATGGAGATGAACAAGTAGTGAGAGACAAAAAGCCCTCTTGGTCACAGCAGCCTCTGTTTGCTGTAACCCTAGCCACTCTGGCACCTTCTTGCCAATGGGGAATGCTCATGCTTTGCATCCACCATGCACGCATGTCACTGCTGTTCACCTTCCCACTGGCCTGCATTACTGTGCTTCTGCTTTGCTTAGCTTCCCAGCGCTGCTTTCTACCATCCCTTATGCGGTGTGTGAAGCTTAAGTTGCTCTAGGCTTGTCCCAGCCATCCCTAAGCTCCAGGGCGGTGGTCGCTAGCCAGATCACTCCCTGCTCAGCCAGGACAGTTGCTGATCACAGGGATATTGTCCACTTCCCTCACTTACAGCCTAACAGCTCCTCATAGCTCGTTCCTCCATCCCTATCTTTGTGGAGAACTTTGTCTCCTGAAGGAGACCAGGCTGGAGGGCTGCAGCCCAGCCCGTCCCAGGACTTTGATAGCACCAGGGCCCTTGGCAGTGGAAAGGGATCTCCAGTTGTCTGTGATAGGCTTCTGAGCTCTGAAGCATGGTGCAGGTGAAGGCTTGCTGCCTGTGGTCTTCATTAGAGAAAAATCCCTATCCCTGAGCAATATCAACGAGGCTGGTGCCTAGTACTGGTTAGCAAGTACTGCATGAGTACCTTGTCATTTAAGTGCTTTCTGGGCTTGCAGCTCCCTAATGAAGATGCAGTAGGTCAGGCTGGACAGCCACATGCACCTGGCTGAGTGTGCAGCTGGCAGGTGGGCTGGGGAGGGAGCACATGGGAAGGACACAGCATGGGGAAGGACTCAGTGAGGATGCTGAGGTGCTGAGGCAAGAGGTGGCAGGGATGGGGGTGGCATTGGTTGAAAACAGGAAAATGATGGGAGGAGCTCAGGGGATGGCTGAGTGGCAAAGCAGTAGGTGAGAAAGCGGGTCTGGGGCATGGAGGCAGTAGGTTGGCAGGTGAACTCCGAGTCAGAAAATCAGGATAGATCTGGAGACAGCCAGAGACAGCCCCAGGCAGAAGCAGCTCTGGAGACAGCCCTGAGCAGGAGCTACCCTATCTCACCTCTTCCTGGACGTGTGTTTCGCCTGGTCTTAAACACATCCCCAGGCTACCTCTTCCAGTGCTTTCCTGCGCTTTCTGCCAGGGAAGTTTTCTTCTTGTTCAGCTTCAGCCTGTCTCGTGTAGCTCCAGGGCTGCATGTGCTCTGCACAGCAAAGAGGAAGTTGCTCTTCCACCTCACCACTTCACAGCGGTTTTTCATATGTTGGGATGCTGCTGTAGCTCCCATCACTCCTCTGCTCCTGAGATTTGCATGACCCAGCCTCCTGCAAACTTTTCTTGCCTGCTGGGTGTTTCTAGATTTCTCTAGACTTTCTAGATGCTGAAGGTGTTGTGCAAGCCTCTTGCCCTGGTGGAGCTGTTCCACACCTGTTTCAGACCTTTCACTACCGCATCACAAATTCCGTTAAAATTCAAGTCCTGTCCATCTCCATGCTGCCATCTCTGTTATCCACTGCTCATGTTACCTGTGAGATCCCACTCTCACAGTGGCAGTGAGAATGACTCCCTGATTTCATCTTCCCAGCTAGTTTCATGCTTGTCCCCTCATAGTTTCATCCAGCTGCCTCTTGCTTGCAGGAGCCTTGCTGGAGGCCATGCAGAAGACTTGCTGCAGTGATGATGGGGACAGCTGGCAATAGCAGCAGGTCCCCAGAATCAGCCAGGTGCCTGGCAGGACCTTGGAGCCCTGCCAGAGAACGTTGCTGAGCAGCATGGTCACAGCACAGGCAGTCCTGGCCAGGCAAAACCCCGCTGTCACCCCTGAGGTCACTGTTACCCAAGGAACTTTTTTTGGTGCAGCCATTAAGGAGCAGAGGACTGCAAGCTCTAGTCTGCACCTCTAAGGGTATAAGGAAAGCATAGCTTCTTTCTGAATTTCAGGGCTGCACCACTAAGCTTTGTGCCCACAAGGGCATGCAGCCCTTTGCAGCAGTGGGGCCTTGATACAGTTCTGCACTGTCTCTGCTCCCTGCCAGTCCACAGGCCACCTCTTCTGGCTCACACCAACTGCATGCAGCTCGGGAAGGGCTGTGTTCAGAGCATGCTGTCCACAACAGCATCTCACAGCACTGGGCTGGGGCTGCTGGCCTGGGCCGTATCCTGGCACTACGAATTTGCTAAGGACTATGTAACAACTGCAAGGCATTCAGGATGTTACAGAAACCAATATTTTGCCTAGGCCAGGTCAAGATGATCAGTGCCTTTGTAATCCTCAGTGAACCACTCAACTAGTCTTTTAAGAACGGAGTTGGTACAGGATGGAGACAAGTGGCACAGGGAAACAGCAGCCGTCACAATGGCTCCTTGCAGTGTGCCATGGTGGTCTCGTGCTGTGGCACCAGTGGTTTGCAGCATAGCCATGCCAGGTACAACAAGGGATCATGCACCACGTGAGGGTGATGGGCAGGATCCTAGCTGATGGTCAGTGGCCACCCAGGACCATGTAGGCTCTGCTGGTGGCAAGGGATGGTTGTCCCTGGTGGCAGCAGAGCTGGGAGCAGGACTTCTGCTTGCACTCGGGTGATGGGAGAGGGAGCCCTGCCCCAGCACAGGGAGCTGAGGGTGTGAGATGATAGGGGCCAGGCTGGGATGCAGGAGGATTGGTGAGTGCTTTGAGAGGCTGATCCACAGCTGATGCTGATGCTGCCCCAGGCGCACGCTCCTCCTCCCTGCTGCACCAGTGCTCCCCGGGGACAATCTGGGAAGGGGTCCAGGTGAAGCAGCACCCTGTCGCAACTCCTGGGATGGTCCTGCCTGCACCCTGTGCTGCCCTGACTCTGGGAGAGGTGCAGCGCGAGTAGCCAGCGGTGCTGTGGGGCGCAGGCCTGGCCCCATCATCTCTGCTATCATGCTATTTTTGAATTATCTTTTTTTTTTTTTTTGGGTTTGTTCGGTTTGGTTTTGTTTTCTTTTGTTTTCCTTTTTGTTCTGTCTCCTCGTGTTTGGTCCCTAGGAGCCAGCGCTAAGAAACAGGGCGAGGACTTAGCGGATAATGACGGTGATGAAGACGAAGGTATTTCTGTGCTCAAGGCTGCCACTGCATGACATGCAAAGCAACACCGTTTGCCTGCCATCTGCTGCCATCCCCAGGGAGCCCTGTGTGTGTCCGTCTGCTGTGCTGGGCAGATGCGCGGGGCGGGGGCAGGCTGTCCGGCTGTGCAGGGCACCCACACCCTTCCCCTCCTCAAGAAATGGGGGGAAGCTTTAAGAGGTTTTTTTCTTTAGAAGAAGTATGCCTCTGCTCCACTTGAGCGAGGGCAAGGAGGAAGCACTGCAGCTTGGAAGGAGGGGAGCCCTCAGGCACCTGGGCCCATTTCACCCCAAAGCATCCCACTTCCAGTCTCATCCATCTGGAGTCGATGACATGCAGCTAGGAGCCAGCAACCTTCTCTTCCACCGTTGCCCAGCCCCGCCATGGGCACCGCCACAGGGTGGCTATGCCAGCAGCTTGGCACCTGCAGGGTAACTGGCTGTGCCCAGTAGACCCAAGGTCTGCTCAGACATGGTTTCTGTTAACTTCAATCCTCCACCCAACATGAGCAAGGTCTTACTTGCAACCAGAGCATCAGCACCAATCAAGGCAGAGCAAGTGAACTTTCAAGCAAATGTGATTCTAGATCTATGCTAGGGCTAAGCAAGCCACAGAATGCACTATTTTTAGTAAAATTAAGTTGTTCATCTGCAGTGTATGGAGTTGGTGAATTTGGTTGCAGGAATGTGAAAAGGAGGCAGGAGGAAGGGTTGTCTAGGGTGCAGCTCTAGTATGCCAAGGACAGTAAAACCTCATGGTGTGAAGGAGTCCCAGGGCAGCTCGAGCATGGCCTGGAAGATGGTGTTTAGGATCTGGGAAACAGATGAAAATCTTTTTCCTTGGCCGTACCAAACCCATGTTGTTTTATTCCACTAACCTGTGCCCCAGAAACTCTTGTACCAGGTATTCAGCCCAAGTGATTTGACTGTGGTAAATCTCCACACACTAAAATGAGCTGCATCGATTAGGAGCTGCTTGTTCCTCACATTGCTGCCATTGTACCCTGAGGATAGCGCTAATGTTCCTGCTGACACTTCAAGCAGGTGGCCCTGGGAGGAGGTGTCCTGCCATAGCTCTACCACATGGGTGATGTCTGTCCCAGAGACGCCACAAGTACTTTTTGCTCCCCATATCTGTGCATTTGTCTGCATCCTGGAGACAGGAAGAGCCAGCACAGGTTTTGCCATATACTCACTCTCCTAGAGGGAAGAGGTTTTCTATATGGAAGGGAGGCTACTCTTCGCAATGCTGTGGGCCACAGCTGGAAGTGGCGCTAGCCAGAGGTACCCATCAGCCTGGCCTGCAGGCCTCTGCAATGGGCAAGCTGTGGGAGGAGTGGACGTGGGGTGGGGCAGGGGTTAGATGAGTGCGAGGGAGCATGTCTACCCTGTCTGGGCATCTCTGCTGAGTGGTGTGGCTGTGCCCTGGGAGTCCCAGCCCTGCAGGGACTGCAGCAGGGCCTGGCTGCTGGGACAGTGCAATGCACTGGTGAGAGAGGCTGGAAGGGAGCAGTGACTGGCTGGGGCAGCCCAGGCCAAGCAGCCCCAGAAGGTGATGCCAGTGCACCCAAGCAAAGTGCTGGATATGGGTGAGCACAAGGGCGGGCAAAGTCCATCAGTGCTGGCTCTCCAACCCAGGAGAGGGCTGGGCACTGCAGGCCTGTTGGACCTTGCACTGTCTCTGCAACAGGTGTAACTGCCTACTCCATGTAATGTGGATGAGATGCCCCAGGAGCCAAGCACAGGTGTTCTTCCCCTGTGCCTAGGCTCAGCTCCATGAGAGATCCCAGGCCAGTGGGGCAGAAGGGGCAGGATGAGGACCCTGGAGAGGGTCAGTTGAGAGAGGGATTGTCACTGCTCCCTATCCCCTAGGGTCCCACAGTCCTTCCCCATCCCTCAGGGTCCCCATGTCCCCATCTCCACCCCCATGTCCTCCTGTCCCCATGGCCTCCATCCCGGTCGCCATCTCCAGGCCGTGTCCCCCCCGTCCCCACCCTTGCGCAGGAAGGGGCCGCGCCGCAGGTCGAGGATGAAGAGGGGCGAGAGGCTGAAGTTGCTCATGCGGTTGCGGCTCATGGCGGCGAAGGAGGCGTTGGCCACCACCGCGTCCAGCGCCGCCGCGCTCAGCACCCGCCCCAGGAAGGCGCAGAGACGCTCCACGCTGCCACGCAGGTCCTGCCACCGACACGGGGACATGGGGGACGTGGGGGGCACTGGGGGGGGGCATGGGGACACCGGGGACATGGGGACATCAGGGATGTGAGGAACATGAGGGCCCCAGGGATATGGGGACACAAGGGGTTGTGGGGACGCAGGGACCCCAGAGATTTGGGGACACCAGGGGATGTGGAGACACAGGGACATTGCGGGGACTTGGGGACCATGGGGACATGGAGAACCTGAGGGCCCTAGGGACATGGGGACACCAGGGGTCATGGGGACGCAGGGACATGGGGACCCCCGAGATTTGGGGACACCAGGGGATGTGGAGACACAGGGACATTGCGGGGACACAGAGGGACATGGGGACACCAGAGCTATGGGGACACCAGGGACACAGGGGGGACATGGTGGGCACTGGGGTACATGGGGACATGAGGACCCCAGGGATGTGGGGACACTGGGGGACATGGGGGAGACATGGGGAACACTGGGGAAACATGGAGGGTGCTGGGGGGGCATGGAGGGCACCGGAGGAGCACAGGGAACATGAGGACCCCAGAGACTTGGGAACACCAGGGGACATGGGGACACCAGGGACACAGAGGGACACGAGGGACATGGATGGACATGGGAGACATGAGGGGTCATCAGAGAAACAGGGACCCCAGGGATGGGGGAGCACCAGGGGGACATGGGGACACCAGAGACACTGGGGGGGACATAGGGACCATGAGGACCCCAGAGATATGGGGACACCATGATGGGGGCCATGGGGACATGAGGGGACATAGAGGAACATGGTGGGGACAGCAGGGACAGGGGAGAACATGGGGACTCTGGGGACCAGGGGGGGTCCCAGGGGGGGTCCCGGACCTGCTGCAGCTCCTCGTAGCTGATGCAGAAGAAGTTCTCGCGCCCGCGCAGCTCCAGCCACCCCCGGACGTGCTCGAACCAGGAGCCGAAGGGCACTGTGGGGGGGACGGGGTGGGGGGAGCTGGGGATCGACACACGGGACCCATAGACCCCCATAAACCCCTGCACAGTACAGCTTGTTAAAACCACTTCTCACTGCCTGTTCAGAAACAACAGAGACAGAAG
>JAVSBS010026728.1:0-20969 GCA_033124195.1 Coracias cyanogaster | reverse complement strand
GGCGAGGCGAGGAGAGGAGAGGAGAGGAGAGGAATTTTCAGTTGAAAGAGTCCTACAGTGATCATGTAGTTCAACTGCCTGACCACTTCAGGGCCACCAAAAACTTAAAACATGTTATTCAGGGCATCATCCACATGCCTCTTCAACACTGACAGACCTGGTCTCTAGGAAGCTTGTTTCAGTGTAAGACCACCTTCTTGGTAAGAAATGTCCAGTCCTAACCTTCCTTGATGCAACCCACGTGTCTTGTCACTAGATACCAGGGAGAAGAGACCAGCATCTGCCTGCCCACCTCCTCTCCTCAGAAAGCTGTAGAGAGTACAGAAGTTGTACTGTTTTTCAGTGAGATAATTATAACCTCTTTGATTAATAGATATCCTCCACAGAAAGAGTAACCCTGTGTTTACCACCTCCTGGAAAATGTCAAGTACAAGCTTCAGAACATGGAGCTTGGGCCTCTGCAAATTGTGCTTGGTTGTACTTCTCTTGTTTATCAACCTAGTGTGCAGCTTATTTATTTCATATTAGGATATACATGAAGTGCCATCGTTGGCAAAGGAGCCAACTGATTTTTTATCCTTTGACATCAATAGAGCCAGGATAGGTCTTTCTCATATTATCTTACTAATTTACAAGACAAGTTAAAACATGAATTGAAGAATATGAATAGAAAAGTCTTTTTTTTACCTATGTCTATTGAAAGATTTCATAAGTGGATGATAGCATGCGTCATATTGCACATTGGTTTTGAATTTTGCTTTCCATTGTCCTGGTAAGATTTAACAGCAGCATGGAACAATCTGGGGTTGGTTCTTTTTCAGAGAAATATAATGCAGTACAGTAGAATAACTGCAGCATGAAACTGCTACTGTAAGATACAGTAGAAATCTCATAATCTATTTTTTTTTCACAATATACAGTATTTATTCTAGCACAAGTGCTCGTCCATTTCACCAGTTGTCCGGCATGTCAGTTAACCAGATAATTCTGATCACGGTTTTTGTCACTGGCATTGTATGGCAAATTATCAAGGTGAGATTCAGTTATGCAAGTCTACTGCATGTCTTGGTTCTGCAGCTCATTATACTGTGCACTTCTTTGGACAGAAGTGAATCATTATATCAGCGGCCAATGTTTTAGAAAGAGTAGTTTCTATGGTCTTCAAACACATGCACATAAAAATAGACATCTGTTTAGGGTAATAGTGGCGGAATTAATGAAGGCATAGACTGCAAAGATACCTTGTACAAGGGAGCAAATGCCTTTATTTCCAAAGCAGCTGACCTTTGAGTTTTCCATCTGTATTGTACAAAGTTAAAAGAGGTCAGTTATGGAAAACTTTATCTAATATCTGTGGTGATAATAGAAAAATCTATATTTCAGCAACAGGGCTTGTAAATTCTATGGCTTGTTTCCATCTTTTTAAGGATAAAACTGTAGCTCCTCTTCACTGTTTTAGAAGCTTCTGGGGAAGGGAAGGGAAAGTTAGTTAATATTCAGGAAAGCCAATGCTATTGCAGAGCCACTCTCTCACCTTTGAAAAGTGACAGCAATTGGAAAGGCCCCTGATGAAAACGTTCCTGTTGACTGGGAAAAGGCAAATGACATTTCCATCTTCAAAAGGCAAGAAGGAAGTCTAAGGGAACTGCAGGTAGGTCAGTCTCACCCTAGTACCAGGGAAGTCTATCAATTTAATCCTCTTGGAAGACATGTCCCAGTGCATAAAGAACATGAAGGTGACGGAGAACAGCCAGCACAGATGTGTCAAGGGTAAAACTGTGTCTCATCAGCATGAGTACCTTTCATGATGACTGGATGTTTGGGTGAGGGTAGAACACTGAACTCCCATGGTATCATTGTAGCTGAATTAGGAAGATGTGGACTGAATGGACAGCCTTAAAGGTGATTGAAAATCTGTCTTAATCTGTGAATAGTAGTCACAGTTCTAAGTCTAATTGGCAGCCTGTCAAAAACTATGTCCCTCAAAAGTCGACATACAAAGAAAAGCTGAAAAAGCTGGATTTGTTCACCTGGAGAAGAGAAGAAAAAGAGGGTTTTATTGCTGTCTTCAGTGGCCTAAGAGGGTCTGTAAAGAATACAGAGATAAACTGTTATCACAGCTGCATGTTGAAAGGATGAGCAGAACAGTCACAAACGGCTTCAACAGAATTTTTGGCAAGATATTAGGAAAAAAAAGTTAATTATTGTAAGCACTAGAAGCATTGAAAAATATGCCCATTAAGATTATAGAATCTTCATCATTGGATATTTTAAAAATTCAATAAGACATGCCCTGTGCAGCCTGATCTAGATTCAGAGTTAGGCCTGCTTTCAGCAAATATTTTAATTGGAGGACCTTAGAAATCCCTTTCACCCAAATCATACAACAAATCTCATACCATATACCCTATCTGTTCTGTCTTGCCAAGGTTATTCTTGAAGGCTGAGATCCCAAAATCCAAGTACAATTTTAAAAACTCAGTCTACCACCTGGTACTTGTGATTTTTGGCCATGCATACATGTGTAAACCTGGTGAGCAAATAGCTTATTCTTAAAGTCTCTGAATGTATATTGATATATCAAAAAATGGTGAGAAATGCACATCTGAATAAACATGTGTGCAAGTTCTGACTTTAATTGTGTCTAACATTGTTAGAAATATGTTGTCTAATGTGCAAAAAGTAATTTTTTTTATAGCTTTGGAGTTTGTTATCACTGGATAGTGGAGAACTGTAGCAATAAAGTGTGATCATCATGGTATGAACAGTAGTTATACAAAAGTGTATTTGAAGCTCAGCTTTGATAGAAATTGCTTCTTTTGGATACTGCTTCTTTTAATCAGAGCTAATACTATTTAATCTGAAAACATAGACCTGCTGGCTATCAACTGATGCACAGCCACACAGAGTAGTACAGAGCTGAATATTTTACATGGAGAACAAAGCTTGAATGCAAGTACTAAGCAGTAAGTCTTTAAATCTCTGTGGGAGGAAGTTTAGGTTATATGCATCTGAGAATCCCCTAGGGACTGGTGTGACATTGGTGTCTGCTATGATCCAGAGTCAGAGAAGCTCAGGAAAACATTTTTGATGGACTAAAGCTCTTTAATACAGCAAAATTCTCAGAATTATTAACTAAAGAGAGCATAAATAAAGATGCATGCTGTTAATATAAAATATAACCAGCTTTTTTTAGATGCTGAAATATGTCAGAGTATGAACAAACATTTTAAAATGACAGGTTAAAAAAATAACATTCCACTATTGGCCTTACACAACCCAAGCTAAACTTTTGGATTCAGCCACTTAAATTCTCTTTGCTACATCATTACCACATTTTAAAATGCAGTTTGCTTTATTTCTGCCTAGAATTTCCTCTTCAACTCCTCTGTTTGAATCATAAGGTTTTACCTTCAAAAGCAAATGGAGTGGATTTGATCCTCTCCTACAGCTGAAAAAAGAATAACTTTATGAAAAACAAGTGTAAACATAATCTTCATTAGAGGACAAGACAGTACAATGTATTTAAAATCCGCCTGATTTAGAAATTATCGAGGAATTCTTTAAATGGAGTACACAGCCATTGATCACTGCCATTTTCATTGTAAAATACATAGAGACTTTTGGAAGAGAAACCCTGTAACCCAAGAGTTAGTTTTCCCCAGATTTAAAGGTTTGAATCACTGCTCTTGCACTGAGGATGAACATGTTACCCAGAATAAAGGCAGCATGAGAATGCTGGTGGAAGAGGGATTCTTCACCTCTATGATTTAAGTCATTGAGTCATTAAAAAAAAAAAAAAAAATTAATGGGACTTTCAGTTAAGAGTACTAAGGAGAGGAAAAGGTCTTGTTAAGTGGTACCCTCCAGGTATCCCCTTGTCGATGTTAGGAAAAGATTTCCTGATATTCCCTCACTAATGATAGGGAAAATCACCTCCTGTCCCTCTTGAACATGGAAGAAAATCAGGCATGAGTACAGTGGAAAGAGTGGTTCCAGTGTCCTGCTCCAAACTGTGGTGGTCAAGCACTAGGCTGGGTGACATGTATTCCTTATCAGCCCACATCAAATTATTTACTACCCCTTCTACAGCTCTTTTCACAGTCCAGTTTCTTCATCTTTACCACAATCATCCCCCTCCAAAATAAGCTAGCTAGTCCTATTTACTTTTTCCCCAGGGGTCTCAATTTTGCTGACTCTTTACACTTATTTGTTATTCATGATGTGGTTGCCCTGAAAAATACCAACTCAGTCAGCAGTTGTGTAAGTTAATGCCTCTCTTTATACATTGTTTTTCATTTCTACCATTTCTCATGTTGCTGTCGTGTTAGTTTAGCACTAGTCAGTGTTGGCCAGCTGCATTTACATTACTACCCCTTTTATATCTGTATTTTCTCTTGTTGTTCCATTCTTAGAGTAGTTCAGGTGGACCTTTTGTCTGAACGCTCCAGAAAAGAAGTAGCCCATGAGCACTGCTTGTTTATCTGGCCTTTAATCTGCCCTATAAAATAGGTCCCTAAGAGGAAAGACAGTACTATTGTCACAAAAAATACTACCTACTGGATTTTGATCAAGCTTTACAAGAAAAGTTATTGAAGCCAGGAGTCTGCAGATGAGGATTTTTGCACCAACCTCTGATCAGCTCAGTATCTTTCCCTGAGGTTATGAACTTCTTTTGTTACTGTACCTAGCCGAAAAAACCTCAGTGTATTCTGCTCCTAGAGCCACCTCTGAACTCTGGTTTTGAATTGCCTTAGAAATCACAGGTTCTCCTTCAGACCTTGTGTACAGGTCTTTTCCCTTAGAGTGCCACTCTTCTAATGCATCAGCATCCTTTACATGGACCATCACATCCTACAAGGAAAAGCCTGCCCTTGCTTTTGTTTGTGACTTGATCACTGTTCTCCAGAACAAATTGCTATTCAGTTAGGATCTGGAAACACCATGTTTTCCCTGTTTTCACCATAGACATGTAGAAAGAAGAAAAGAAACCTTTCTAACTTTTATGGTGGGAGAGGTGTTTGTGTTGCAAAGTAAAAGAAAGGATGTAAAACAGCAATGACCTTAAGATACAATGTCTTTTATCGACGAGCTCTTAACCTCTATCCTACAGTAATAATGTCTTGTTTTCCTTTTTTTAGTCCTTCCAGTTTTTAAGAAAGGAGATGACATTATGCATTGGCAAGTACATATTGAATGAAGGAGATTGCTGACAGAGCAGAATTGGCATAGTCTATGAGCAAATGGTATTGCAATTAATTTATATTTCTGCTTTAAGTGACTATGCCAGAGTTTACAAATAAAATAATATTAAATGACTGGAATAAAAAAGACAGGCCTTTCATTTACATTCAATGATGATCATCAATGAAAATGAATAAAAATAAGCACAGGTTTGGTTTTTTTCAGGCAGTACTTTCATTATTGTCCAAGGCCTTCAATTAAACAGGGCTGAATTTGCCTCTGACTGCTAGTCCTTGACACTCTACTTCTAGATTTTGGACAGAGCTTCAGATAGCCTAAGCATGGATTGTTCCATTGGTTTCAGTAGAGACATAATGATTTATAATCATTGAAATCCGGCATCGTGTGTTTGCAAAGGGTATAAATCAGAGTAGAGACTGATCCATTGATTTTCATCCCACCTCCTTGTCTATGCCTTGTACTTTTCAGCACTTCCCATTTTCTCACTTCTGCAGCAATTTTAGTCATTCTTGTTCAGAGGTATAAAAACTTCCAGACAAGTATATAATTAAACAACAACTCCTTCAACATTTTCTTTCTAATCAAAGAAATAATGAATAATAAATGTGAATAACAAATAGTTAAAAATGCTGCTAAGGTCACTGTATAAGAAGTTACCTCTATTTTGACTATTACATTTTAGACAGTGATGTTGTAATTTAAATATGTGTAGATGAAATACTGTAATCTATAATGGCTTTGATGCTCTAAATAATCATTATGGATTTTGAGCCCTTGACTGGACTCAGTTTTTATTTCTAATCTGTATGAATGACCTGCCATCTCTATATATCAGATCATTAGTGGTGATTTATACAGATAATATGGTGATTTATTATGGTCCTCTAAGATCTCTAGATATAGTTTATGCCCTGATTTCAAGCATGAATTGTGTCAATGATTTGCTTGAACTAAATAATTTATCAACAGAAACAAAAACAAAGATTGACAAACTAAGTGTTGTACTGTGAATAAACTAATTTGTTAGTTGTTGATCAGACAAAGGCTCTATTAAAAATTCTTTCTGCAACAAAAAAATTATGTAAAATAAATTCAATAAATAATATGGAAGATGGTACTTAATATACAGGAAAATGAATCATGGTAAACTAGTGTTGAATTTGGTTTGTGTATTTCTAATTTAATATTACTAATAGATCCATGAAATCGTTGATCTGCAGTTTAGAAAGATTAATTTATTCAGTTAGTGCAGAGTCATGCCTTCAGTAATTTCAGCTTGCATCAGTGTTTAACATTTCTTTTAACTCCTCTTTGCATGAAACAGTCAATGAAATGCAATCCAAACCTATGTTACCTAATCAAACAAATTTTCTATGAATATCAAATATTTACACTGTCTGGAAAGAGACTAGGGATTTGATTCACTGATTTATGAGGAGATTTTCTAAGTGCCTTTGTAATGTTGTAAAACTGGTCACTTGCCTCAAGAGGAGAAATTTTGTATATTTACCTTTGTAGAAAAAGCTTTATTACAGAATGTTTTACACTAACGTGTTCTTCTAATTACCCCTGAAGAATTTACAGAATCACAGAATGGTAAGGGTCGAAAGGGACCTCTGGAGATCATCTAATCCAACCCCACTTCCAAAACAGGTTCACCTGGGGCAGGTTGCCCAGGAACGCATCAGGCAGATTTTGGAATTATCCAGATAAGGAAACTCCACGACCTCTCTGGGCAGCCTGCTCAAGTGCTCCATCAACATCACAGGAAAGTTTTTCCTTATGTTTAGGAAGTAGTTCCTGTGTTCCAGTTTGTGGAATTTTTCATTGCTTAAAGGTATATATTGCTAATTTAACTTGCCATTTTAGAATAAAAATGTAATGTATCTACAAATCTTGATCATCTTGTAGATAAGGGAAACATTTCACAAATATTTTTGCCTTTGTTTAGTGCCTCCTGTGGTTTGGCACATGTTTAACAGTCATGCAATTTCTAAAGGTGGTGAAGGTACAGCATCACAGACTTGACTTTATTCTGATAATCAGAACATGATCCTGTGTTGCTTTAATCTGTTGAATTCTTTGATGCTATGTCCTGAATTATTGTAGCTGCTAGTTAAAGCCACTTGGAGTATGCACTTCCAGGTCACACACCCATACCTTCCCTTTAGTATACAGAGAGACTGACAGAGCAAAAGCATCCCCAGGAAATATATCACATTTTGGATAAATAATGGCCCTGTTCCTGTTCAGGTTGAAATTCCTTTCTTAAGATTATGAGCAAAGTTTGGTATGAATCTAGTTCTGAGAGAAGAGTTTTGCCAATACACATTATTTTCATAGCTCTAGGAAAAAAACACTATTTCATTTGATAATGCTATGTAAATTTTGTCTATATGCAGAGGGCCTGCTCAATGATTTAGTATTACTTACATCCAAAATAAACACCACTTTGACCAGGGTAAGTGGCACCATTCAATAAAATATCAGATTTTAAAACACTAGTACTGGAAAATCTATCATTCTTTTCTAACCTCCCAGTGCAGTCCTTTCCTTGGCCTAATTTTCAACATATCCTTACATTTATAGATTTTTCTACTATTTAAAGCACTGCTACTTTGCACTCAACCATTTCAAGACTGCTGAATGGAATGGTATTAAAACATAGGTCATCCTGCATAGCTGTCAGTAAGGAACATTTTAAGATAGTGTTAGATACGTTTCCTTTCTATTTCTAGTCACTTATTTAATCAAGGTAACTACTATAGAAAAAATAATGTATAAGGTACAATGGGATATTTCATAATACCTCACTGTGCTTAATGCAGTTATATGTAATTTCATAGAATAAATGTACATGCTTTGTAATCACTACTTTCTTCACATCCACACTATACCAGCTAATACAATGAATAAAGAAAGAATAAAGAATACATCTTAGAGTTTCCTAATAATGTCTAAAGTTTTTTGCAATCCGTGTTTGAATAATCATAATGCATACATTGCCTTGTCTGCTTTTTATACCAATATTTGCATGTGGAAAACATTAGTAATGCAAAAATAAATGTTTAATTTTAATATTTCATTTTCTGTTGTGCTGCTGGTTGTGGCATTGTTAATGACATTCAAGCTATTTCAGACATTTATTTTGGTATTTTACCAGTGAGGTAAAAATCATACATATATATGTGATCAGTAATAGAAAACTTCCCTTTGCCTACATTTAATTACAGAGTGTGTGGAGTTGTGTACTGAACAAGTCCAGCTCCTGGCTCAGCATTGATGTAATATTTCATTTTAGTTCAATCTCTTTGAAAAAATGCAGAGCAAAAGCTCATATCTCTCCTCTGAGTGTTTTAGATGAATCAGGCCTGTAAGGACACAGTACACACCCACACACTCACATGGTTATTCACTATCTTCACAGAAGACTAGCAATTGAATTAAAAACCTCACTTGGGCACCTTACACGATGGGAATACAGGAAAATTTGTCATTCTCACACTTATTTCCAGAGTGATACTTCACTCTTACACATTCTCAGTGCTCCAAGCACTTACTAGAGGTTTACTGCAAAAACTCAATATGATCCCTTGAAAAGTGTAATGATAATCACACTATATTTGCTCCGATATCTGTATAAATTTTCCCTAGAAGTAATATGCTGTAAATCATTTATTCCTGGGGAACAAAGGCTCCAAAAGTTTCCAGAAGTTTCCAAATTATGGATATACTTTTGTGGTGGGTTGGCCATGGCTGTCTTCCAGACCTTCAACCAGCCACTCTCTCACTTTACCTCCTTGACAGGACTGGGGAGAAAATAAGATGCAAAAGCACATGGGTCTGTATGTAGACAGGGTGATTACATACCAGTTAGTGTCATGGGAAGAACAGACTCAACTTGGAGAAAATTAATTTATTACCAACTAAAAATAGGGTGGGTTGATAAGCAACCTAAAACTAGGAGAAAACAAAACAATACAAAACCATACAAAAGAAAAAAAAAAAAACAAACAGAAGTCTTTCCCCCACTACCCCCTTCTTTCCAGGCTCAATTTCACTCCTTTTCTCCTGATTCCTTCACCTTCTCTTGCCCCAAGAAGTATGGGGGAGCGGGGAATTGGGCCTGTGGTCAGTCCATAACCCTTTGTCTCTCACTCCTTCCTCCTCATGCTGTTCCCCTGCTCCAGCATGAGGTCCCTCCCACAGCATGTAGTCCTTCAGGAACATATTGGAACAGTATGGATCCCCCACAGGCCACAACTACCATCAGGAGCCTGCTCCTGCATGGTCCTGTATGGGGTGCAGAGAGACAACCTGGTTCACTGTGATATTCACCACAGACTGCAGGGGAATCTCTGCTCTAGTGCCACCCTCTCCTTCACTGACCTTGGTTTCTGCAGGGGTGTTTCTCACTCCTTTTTGTTCTCTTCTCCTCTTTGTCCGGTATTTTTACCCTTTCTTAAATCTTTCTTCCCAGAGGCACCAGCATCTTGGTCAAGGGGCTCAGCTGCACTCTGGCTGTGATCAGCACTGGACAGTCTCAGCCTCTCCTCACAGAAGCACCCTGAAGCCCCCATTGTGAGCAACTCATTATATCAACCCCATAAACCTTTATAAAAACATACATCTTCCTGTGAAATGAAGTAATGATAGAAAAATGTACCACCTTCTTTTACTTTTTAACTTCCTCAATTTTCTTTGAAATGTGGTCAAGAGAAAGAAAATCTTTGCAGGTTTTCAGTAATGATTTTTTTGTAAATCTTAAGGAAATCGTTATTTAGAATGAATATCCACATTTATTCCACCTTTGAAAACAAGTAAGCCAATACTGTAGTCAGGAAAATAATCAGTTTGGTGTTCAAATAAATCTGAATATTTTAGTCTTTGCAAAGTCAATTTTGCAGAAGATTGACCACTAAATGCAACCCCTTGGGCAATGATGGCTAATATTCAATAGACTAAATATGCTTAGTCTAAAATATAAGTAAAATCTAAATAATACTAGGTTTTTCAAGGCAGCTAGCTGTTAACGAGAATTCATAACAGAATCATGAAATTACTACTCATATAATACCCTGGACAAAATCTGGACTGAATAATGATTGTTGTTGCCTACGTTTCCTCAGCTGGAGACATTTTTCTCCTCTTTTTCTCTTATATATATTTTTAGTATTGCTGACGTAGAAATACTCATTTTAAATTCATAATTAACCACATATGAACTGCATATTTTTTATCTTAATGAAAAATATAATCTGAAGGTATCTTCTGAAGATCTTTTGAGGTGGAAGCTGGTTCACTAGTTTGTTATTTATTGCTACAACTAACCCATGGTCATAGATTTCAACTGAGCACCAAAACATTTATGAAAGATTAAATGAATTTTGACAGGATTTGTAGGTATTTACAGCATCTTTATTCACATTTTTGAGGAGATTTATGATTTTATATTTCATGAAAGTTGTACATTAGTATTGCAATAGTCCATCCAGCTTTAGAGGAAAGAATCCTAAACCGTATTTTAAGAGATGAATGTTAGTTGTTTATTATGTTCTAGCAGGAACTACAAGTTTTGTTTGTGAAGGATTTGAAGAACTGTGGTGCCGCGCCATAAACTGGACATTACCCAATAGCTGTATTAGTCTGAAAAAGTGTTTGTCCTTTGCCTTTTTAATGTTTAGTTCATTGTATCATGATATATTCAATTTTTCCTATATTGCTGACTGTTTATCCCTGAGATAAAGGATTTAGAAGGCATAGCAACACATAGGCTCTTATTCTTAATATGTCAGCCTATTCATCTTTTAATCACTGTAGAAATTCAGGAAAAGTATATGTAAATAACTTTTCCAGTTTCATTAGAACTCAGCTTTCTAGAGTATGAGAGACTTATGCTTAAAGACTGTATATATTTGTAAACTCAAATAGGACAAAGGGCTTTAATTTCTTCTGATATGATTTCAGTTTGTCACCACAACACAGTCTGAACTGTCCTTACTTACCAACTCCTGCTGTTTCTCTATGATTATGGAAAGATATTGATCTCCAAGTGATAAAAGTAATAGCTTGTCCATAAGACAACCCTTATTATTATAAGGGTTGTAGTAGATCAAATCAAAGGTCAAACTATTCCAACAATTGTTAGTAAAAAACACTTTAAAAAGCAAACACAAACAATGTCATATGTCCCCAAAACACTCACTGCATTTCCCATGATCGAATGTTCAGTACCTCTTTGGGCCACAGAGGTCTTGGTGGCATTAAATAACCATCAGTAGGGGTGTTCTTACATGAATTTACACAGTTCTTTTTGAACTCATGTAATAATTTGGCCTCTGCAGCATCCTGTGGCAAAGAAATTCAAACTTAGCTATGTAGAAAGAAGCTTGTGTTTTGTCTGTAATGTGCTAGTTTTACTAGAGCTTCTTATTATGTACTGCAGGAGTCAGCAACCAGCTAAAGCTGACTGCCTAACCCCCTTCTGTTTCTAAATATTGCTGCCATTGGTCCTCTCCGTTTTCTCTTCTGCAGACTAAAGAATGTTTGTCCCTAATTACAGTTGTCCTTGATTTTTGCTGTACCTTTCTACTCTGTCTATTCCTAACCCTCTGTTTTAGACAGAGGGTTCAAGGTACAATCCTTCAATGAATTTATAGAGGGACATAGTGATTGTTTTGTCTTGTTTCCTTATCCTTCTCTAATAATTCCTGGCATTTAACTTGCCCATTACTATGTAGATATTAACAGCAAAGTTAGGGTTTTTTTCCACATATATCAACTTATTTATGTTGAATTGTATCTTTCTTATCGCTTTTTTGTTGTTGTTGCAGCTCATTTTATTGCTTGTGTAAATTTTCCATAAATCTTTACAGTGCCCCTTTTTTATACTACACTGAATATCTTCGTGTCATCAATAGATACTGTGAGGTTACATTTTAACTGTTTTGCATGTCAGCTATAATTAAGTTGATTAAAACAAAAGGAAGAGTTATGATTTATTTGGGCAGTTTCTCCATGGCAGGGGCTGTGCTGTAACATGGCAGTTAATGTTTCAGGAGTTATACTTTTCCTGTCTTCTTTTGAATTGTTTTGTGGTATCAGAAGCACAAACTCTATCCTCCATCTTAACTTCAAAATCAGAGTCCTTATGACTGTACAAGGTGCAAATAAGAACCTAGTCATTTTGCTGGCCTGAACATCAGCTGCACTAAGCATCATGTCTGGGCACAATAAAGATTTCTGCCCACAGAAGCTAGAGTGTCTCAGCAGAGTTAGTCTCATCCTCTAGGGCTTGAGATATGGTTTCTGGGAAGGCTTCCTACACAACATCACACCTGGCTGGCACAGGTCCAAATCACTATTAGTAAAAAGATGAGTAAGTGGTGAGCAGCTGCTCACCGTTTTCCCCTTTGGCAGGAAAACGTACATGGTTGCAAGGGAAATGAAGTACTCCTCTTTACCTAAACATGGAGGAGATTCCCATGATCAGCTCCAGAAGTTAGATCTGTGCTGTAATCTCAATGCTGTAAACACAGTTTGGAAAGTACTTCACTGTAATTTGGGACAGAAGATGCTAATTCTTTTGATGGATGTCTTAGATTAAACTCAGGAAAGAATGATAAGGTTTGAGACTATGAGAAAAGAATAAGAAGACAATAAAAAAAAAATTTTATGACATTTAAAGACATCAGATGAGGCATATGATGCTATAGATCAGCTGCAAGCTATGGGGAAAATAGTATCATCTAGAATTCAAGTGTAAAACTTGGACCCTATCTTTTGTTGACATGTAAGTAATCAGTAAATGTGAAATACATTTCACATTAATATGTGCTATGTCTTATCTCCTCTCCTTATAATATTTCTCAATTTTTCAGTTTCTCAAAGCTTTGTTTCCACATTTTATAAAATGTGTCATTGTTATATTTCTTTTTTTTTTTTTTATGACACCTTTTATTTCTCTCCTCTTGAAAATGCCTTGCTTTAAACCGTTATTGTCATTACATGTCCTACAAACATTTTTATGCTTCAAACAAATGACTGTGCATGGTTAAGTAATAAAAAAAATGCATTCTATTTCTATGTATTTATGATATTTCCTCTCACTTATAATATGTCTTGTCAATTAAATTTAAGTATTTGAACAACTTGTAGCAATTTTATCTACTCATTTGATTAGTCAGTAGTGCAGTGGCTAAAAGATACTTCTAAATTTCAGAGAAAAGGTGTTGACAGATTAATAATATCTAGCACTTTTCTCTTTAGGTAACATACACAAAACTCTAATATGCTTTATTAAATGAGGCTACAGCAAACCTACAAGACCTTGGTACATGCAAAATTGCTGATTTGAGAAGGAACTTAAAGAGGACTGAAACCTTTTTGTCCTACCTAGCCTATAGCCTGCAGTGACAGAAAGTCTGTAGCTGTTCTAGTAATTACTCAATGACAGTTATATCTTTCCCATTTTCATAGCCTCAAGATAGAGCAGTTCCTCATCCAAAAATAATCACTCAGTATAGAGGTTTGAGATTGTATCCCTGCCTGAGAGACAATTTGAGAAGAAAATCTGAAAATACTTGAGTAGAATATCATTGGCTGAAATTCTGGCTTAACTAAGTCAGTAGTTTTCTTGACTGAGACCGAAATCCACCTGCAGTTACCATCTCAAATCATCTTAACAAGATGGTTCATTCTTTCCATTCCATCAAAGGTCATTTTTGCTTACCTTGCACCTATATCAACCAATCTTCTGTGCACCATAGAAGACATTTTTCACGAGATCATGTCCTTTTCCCTCAACCTCCCTTTGCATTACGTTTTGCAAATAAAGTCAATTCTCCAACCAGTTGACCTACATTGCTTTCATATGTACAATTGACAATGCTTCCTGCTGTAGACTAACACCTCATTCTGTATGCAGTTCGTTACCAATGCTTCTCTTATTTCCAGCTGCAGATTGAAAGGATTGTTTTAAATCCAGAAATAGCTGAAAAAAACCTAAGATAATATCAGTTTAGTCAACCGTAGTTGTTTCTACATCACTAAAGTCAATAGGAATATGATTGTTATTTTTACTCTAATATAATTTGCCCTTAGAATGAATGTCTCACCTCTGCTCACTTTGTGTTTTGTGAAAACTTGTATCCAAAATCAAATCAGTACCCTGAATTTCTTTTTCAAACAAGATCATTTAAAATTAGGTTCGTTGGAGTAACAAAGATCAAGCCACAGGATTATGCTGCAAAACTGGACAGAGATATAAAAAAATATAAACCAAATTTTAAATTTGAAGTTTAGACCTCAAATTTTCATAGCATATTTTTATCAAGTTTTTGTCGTAGAGGAAGTAAACTTAATTGTTTCTTCACAGATACTTCAAGAAGTGCATCATCTGGTATTTCTAATCTCTGTAGTATGACAAACTTTCTTTTGGGTGGCAATCAATACTTCTGTTTTGGTTTACAAACAAGAAATTGATTATTCAGAAGAGAACAGCCACCTCTCCCTATTTTTATAGGCATCATTTTCTGTACCCTATTCACCAAGTTATGTACTCAATAAGGCATATTTCAGGGTCCTTCAAAAAACCTAAAATGTAATTTTTAACAAAAATATGAATAATAAGAACACTAAGATTTAACAGCTTTTCTGAAATGTCAATGTGCATGTTCTTCCTTTAGCTGGCAGAAATTAATAACCTAAACTACTAGAAATAGCCAAAAATACTATGTATCTCAACTGCATAAATTTTGTGTCTGAATATCATAAATCCATGCATTTATCCCTATGAAAGGCATCTCCTTCACTACTTTGGCTTCTCTCTAATGCTGTCTCTCCTCTATGCCAATACCTAGTTACCAGTTCAAAAAACTTGCTTCTGCAGAGCACTGGCAGAAGATCCTGTGATTTCTTGGGCATGTAGAACCAGGAACTGTTTTCATATTCTGGTTTTCAGAATCATTATATCAGTCTTCCTGTTTCCATTCAACCACTACCAAGGATTAAAGGAAGGAAGAAAGAACTTTGTTACTACAGACTTAATATTAACTGCATAGTTAGTAGGCCTAGTGACAGATATAGCTATTTTCAAGTTAGTTCTCCCTACAGTTTTTCTCCATCTATATATAAAGCTAACAAGCTACTAAGGTCTTTGCACAACCTGATGGTTGAAATCCAGTCATTATGGCAAAACCTTCCACTAAGCATAGCTTTCACAAATGAAAATCTTGTTGTGAAAATAAGTGATGATTTACACAATCATACACTCAATTCTCTTAGTACATGACTGCAGTCTAGCCATATGTTCCAGCATCAATGTGCAGAATGCAGAAATGGGGAATGCTCCATCAGGCTTGACTCACTTAGTGAATCTGCACTTTGAGTTTGCAAGTATTCTGTCATTGTGCTCTAGTTCTTCAAGTTCCGTGATTGTTTTCCAAATAAAAGTCATCCCATAATACAAAGATAGGCTTTGAAATAAACCATATACAAATTATTTTGGAAGGTTTACTTTTACCAATAGCAATTTTTTAATCTCAGCGAATTGAGATAAAAATTAAAGGTGGAAGTGTTACAGAACTGTGTGAAAGGAAGCAGCAGTAATTTTCTTGATATTTTCTCACCAAAAGGGCAACTGAAAGCTCTATTCTAACCTTAGCCATATGAGCTTACTTATATGAGCTTACTTAGTTTGCCTCTCTTAAATATTGTATTTCATTGTAACAGAATGTTAGAATTTTCTTAGGCTAATAGTCCTTTTGTCCGTAATCCCAGAGGTATTTCAGAAATAGCTTCTCTTGTACTCCCACATACCAGGCTGCCACCATAAGTATTTTTCTCATGTCTAGTTACGTACTGTTTTGTCCACTCCTGTTCATTCCCCCAGCACCGCTGCTTAATCTTTCCAGTCAGTATTCAGAACATATTTTCTGCCTTGCTATCTTCTTCTGGCTCTATCTGCTTCAAATTCTAATGTATCTTTCCAATTTTCAATACTGTATCAGACTATTGCAACACTGACATGGCACATGGCACCTAAAGACATTTAACAACTGTACATTTTTATTTGAATATGTTCAAAATTCTGTAGAGGTTGCATCTACATTTTTGAATGCAGGAAAGGACTTCTATGAAATTCAACTACAAAATTAAAAGGCAGAAAAATGTGATTGTATCTAGAACAGGATTCAGGAAATTTAAATGTCACTTAACCTGGAACTTTGGCAGCCCCATCAAGCAATACACTGGCGCCCCAGGATTGCCTGCCTCTGCAAGTGTCTAACTTTGGTAGCTAGAGAGTCAACCAACCTATCTTTACCTCAATTTTGAAACAATAAGTACTACCACCAAGGTTTCTATAACCTACAAAGGCACAAAATTCAAGCCATGAGGATTGCGACACCCTTCTTTCCCCCCTAAGGCAAACTGTGTCAAAGTTGTTGATCTAAGATATGAGGCAGTTAACAAGCTTGTATCTGAATACTGCAGAGTAAAATGGGGTTCAGAAGGAATCAATATTTCTTCTAGATAACAGAAGCCAAGGCCAAGGGATACATTAACCCAAACAATTCAAGTATAAATATCAATGTGCCACCTGACAGGATGTCAATATATGTGCTTTAAAAGCAAAGGTATACAACTTGGTCATATAATTAGAAATAAAGCACCAATAAACTAAAGGCACTTCTTAAAAGCATTGAAAACGTCTGAAAGCAGCAACTGACAAAAACACTCTGAAGAAACACAAGTACAGGCAGAACACACTCAACTCCAGCTGAAGATCAAATTTTGCAGCATGCCTTCAGAATCTCACAGGATTGGATGCGAAAGCCTTATTACCTCCAAGACAGAAATAGATCAATAGAAGCAACATTTGCAAGATTGAAACAGGTCACAGTTAGGAAAGGAGATGGTATCATTTTAACAGGGAAAGAAAGATCACAACCAGGATCCTTAAGAAGGAAACAGTGAAAAGACATTCTCAGCACAAAGGATTTAATGGTTTTCTCCTAATGAACACTGTCAGTTTAAGACAGAAGTTTAGTTTTCTCTGGAACTAGAAGAATATGTGAGTTTTTAGACATTTATGTTTTCTCTGAGAGGAGAGAAATGAGAAGGAGACAGTGAATTCTAGCAGGTTTTTTGCTACTGTATTTATATTAAATGAAAACTATATATACATCTACCAGAGCAGAAGCAGCACAAAACCCCACTATAACTGATTGTCGGTCCACAGAATGACATGGCTTTGTAGGTGTTTTGCTAGCTCTCTTCTTCTGCAGGCCAATGCCAAACTCAGCAACACATCACCAAGAGAGAGCTTAGCAAGCTGCCTTCAATGGGAAGCTCCTCCAACTGGCCCCAAGAGGAACTCTCTCCAAAAGGATCAGTTCCTGATTGATATAGTTCTGGCCATGCCCATCACTCACACCACAACCACTTGCAGGAATGCGAGGCCTCACACAAGTGAGCCAGGTTCTGCCTCTGGGGCCTGCAACCACTTGGGGAACAAAACATCCTGCTAGGTTGTAACTCACGCATAGGTCAACTCAGGGCCCACAGCCCTGGCCACAGCACTTCAGTAGGTCTGATTCACTTTTATCATGCATCTTTTCTTAGTGAGGAATCAAAGTAAAGAGAAAGCCCTAGTATAGTGTAAGTCAAGACAGAACAGCTTTCCGCTAGAGTGAGGCAAAGAAGACAAAGGACTTATTTGAGATAAATATATCCAACATTGCTCATTCATAATGTATCCTGCAGCAGTGCTGGAATTGCTTCTAAGATAAAAATTTCACTGAACTGTCAGATTACAGGTAGACTCATTCATCATAAAGTTGAAGTCTAAGCACGGCCAAAGGGGTTAAAGTGACCTTTCGGACAGATGTATTTTAGAATTATCTTCTTTACCTCTAAGACAAATGTAGTTAAAAATGAATCTACAAATGCTAAATGAGTGTTACAGACACATGCTGAGTATCTGAGAATCAGTAACAGTTCCAAGAACTCCTATCACCTCCCCACCTCCTCCTTGCAGTTTGCAAAATATGGTGAAAAATTCATGACAATCTCCTTGCATTAGAACTGAGATGCTGAAAGCACATTTGTCTCTCAAAAGTTTCAGCTACCACAGGATGAAAATAAGCTGTATTGCTGGTATAACCAATTGGTTCTGAGCCAGCTGGACATTCATCTACCTCTTCATAGAACCACCCTCTCCAGGGAAGTGTTGAGCCTACATCTTGATGTCCTTTGTATAATGCCTCCACTGCCCCTGCATTCTAGATTTGTCTCCTTTTTCTGCCTTCAAAGTATGTCAAAAGGAAGAAGTAATATTACTATGTATAATTGTTTCCTTTTCAGGCGTAGTTTAGTGATTAAAACCAGTACATGCCAGCATAATATTTTCATACTTTTCCTCACCATGCAAAAATTACTGTGCATCTTTGGACTTAAGTCCTTAACTCTAAGATAGAAATAAAGCCATCTAACTTTCTTCAGGAAAGATTTGACAATTGTTAATGGCTCTTTAGCAGGAAAGACTGCAATAGTTATAGCTGAAACAGCACAACTCTTTCTGCTTTAAATTAATTTAACAGTTATAGAACATTCTGAGTTTCATCGTTAAAGATCTTGTCTCTAACAGAAATGATTTTCTTTTGAAAACTAATTTAATATAAGCTTAAAAATGGACCACTCTGAAAAAATAATCTGTTTGATTGACTTTAAGCACGTAGTATATGCCAGAAATTCCTTGCAGAAAAGTTATGAAAGTATTTTTCCATATTTTAGGTACAAGTGGAGAGAAAAATAAGTAATTGATATGTAAAAAAAATAAATATTTTAAACAGATAGCAAAACAAACAAAACTTTCTTGCTTTTTTTTTTTTGCATAGAAAGATAACATATCTCAAAAAATATACAGAACACTCTGTTTAATTATCTAGAATACACGTGCTTGTTCGAGTTGTTATTTGTGGTGAAGATTTCTCTCCATGGGGATTTGTACAAATCCTTGGAGTAAATGTACTACACCGCAAAAGAAAGGGACTTGAATGTGAATGGCTTATCTCAAGTATATTCCCATGAAGGAAATGGGCCCAAGGTACCTTTTTAAAAACTCTTTTTCCACAGATATAGCAAATGCATAATGAAAGTATGGTTATATGAGACTAAAAATATATGAGGCAATCACAGGGAAGGCTATAGTATACTGTGTGTGGTCTCTCTCAACTTTGTAGTGCAAAATATAACATGAATTCTCTACTCTACAAAGGTTTTGGAAGAGTTACCATCCACTTCAAAGAATGGATCCCTCCTGGGGATCCTTCCTCTTAAGAAGCTGCAAAAGCTAGAAAAGCTTCAGATCCTGGGGAGTACAGCTCCATCTTTTTATGCTTGTTTTTTTTTTTTTTTCTGTTTTAAAAAATACACTAATTCCTATGCAACATTTATTATAAGGTAGATAGTAACTTCAGGTTAAGCTGTCAAACTTCAGATAGTGTCAGAGATAACCATTTCATATTCTTACCTACATTGTTAAGAAGAAAAATGGTCTTATGCTTAGAAAAGATTTTTACGCCTGTGGAACAGAACTCAGTTTCAGACTTCCTTTATGGCCAAGAGTATATTACTTATAGGTTTGAGTCATGTTACAACAGTATATTGTCTAAAAGTTAGACATCCTATCCAAACTAGAGGGAAAATGTTGGCTCTGCCCACTTTTCAAGAGATAGATAGCTAAATGTAGCACATGATTCATATCTTCTTAAAATAGTCACTTTTCACTAACTTGATGAATGTGAAAGTCTGTTCTTAAACTACAAATTAAATTTAAAATAAATATAGTTCAGCAAGCTTGTTTTAGGCTGCAATCTCCCCTTCTATCATTTACTTTACAAAACCAATTATGAAGCTTTGTCTATCCCTCAGGGAAAGAATATTAGGACCAAGAATACCTTGGGGATTAAAAGATGTTTGGATACTTTTTTCTAAGATAAAAGTGTGATTTTAGTTGTGTCCTGCTCAGATCCAATTATTTCTCAGATAACGTATATTAACAGACTTTCCGTGTATGGATGTGTATGAACACTGTGATTTCTTTAGATATGAAGTATTACAGGAGTTCAAAACTACTTCATATGCCACAATTCCATTAATCCTTTTATAGCTCCCTTGAACCATCTCAGTTCCTCAACTTGCTTCATGCTTCGTGCCACAGATATGTAATGCCATGGATCCTACATTGCACCTTCATCTTTAAGGCAGATTTTCTTTCCCTGATCCTCTTCCTTTTCTCAGGGTTCTTAACTACTCAGGCACATCTCAGAAGAATCTGTGGGAAATGGAAGGGCAGACAACTCCACTGCCGCTGCTAAAGTCAGATTTTCTAAAAGTCTTAAAGTGTTGCAGCAGCCTGAGGTTGAAGTTTGTAGAATAGCGATGTAGTAGTTTTAGTAGCTGTACTCCTACAGCTTGAAATTTGTTGATTATATTCCATTTTTTATTCAGGAGTGTTCCAGGAATACTGAGTTATAAACATGCAGAACATGACTGTTTTAAGTGGCCTGGAGGTGTTTTTGTGGATTTTGTTTGAAAGCTATCTGTTGATTCAACCATGTTCATTCAAGGATAACCAAATTTCCAATTTGAAGCTTTTAGTTCTTTGATACTTAAAAAGCCTTATGTTGGGGGTTAGATTTTCTTCCCTTTTGTTCCTTTTTACGTATAGAATTTTTTCCCATAAGTTACTAGGGAAAGCA